>BROG01001736.1:0-30479 GCA_030159075.1 Atrina japonica | reverse complement strand
AGTAAGACAGTATAATACAAGACATGTAAAACCATACAAGACATGTAAAAAAGCAGAATACAAACATATAAGACATTATAATACAAGACCTCTAGGACAATATAATACAAGACATGTTGATCACAATTTATTTATTTAGTTATTTTCTTATCCAAATTTATCAAAATAAAGAAATTAATTTGTTCGAAAGTGTCCAAATAATACTATTTTATCAATTGAGCACAATGTTAAATCTCATTCAGTAAAAAGGTACATAATAATGAAAAATTACCTCATTTTCACTCTGATGTTTTAAATTGAAATGGTTGCTATGGCAACAAAAATATAAAAAATAAGCAATTACACGTCCAGCGTTTGTACCATAAAGTAATTTTACATCGACATTGTTATTGTCATTAATGTAAGCTAAAGACAGCACATGTCACCGACTTCGTTTCCATGGAAATTTACCAATAATAGACATTTTTTTTTAATTCAAAAGTAATTGCAATATTTTAAGAAAGATCAAGAATTTGAAATATTGTCCTTTCGAAAGCAGAGCAAATCTGCATTATTAAATGTCTGAATAATACTGCACTTACATTTCCATATATGTTAGTTTGGTCATTGATGAGAATGTACCCAGATTAACATTGTTAAAAAACATTTTCCCTACCACACGGCTACCCCATTTCCCCCATGATTTCCCTTTGCTGCTAATCATATTACTTTCATCTTACTTTCTGACTTTGTAAAAACTGACATGCCAAATATTGTAAATGCGCAAACTCAAAAATGCAGACACGCTGAAGCCATTTTAATCATATTGGTGTATATATAGTATGCAAACACATATTAAAAAGTGCTGATATGTCTGTAGAATTAATAGTAATGATGTCTATATTTATTAATTGAAAAAGCCTACCCTATGAGGAAAATTATGACCTGGCGCTATAGGAACTGCGTGGTCATGTCTCAACGAGGTTTCAAGGCGCCACTTGAATGGTTCGATGAGTTTTGCGCTGCTCGAATTAGATATAACAAACACTGTGTATATAAGATTAAAGGACGGACACAGAAGAGATGTATCCGAGGCATCTTGAAACGAATATACATAGAAAGATGAATAAAGACGTACATACACGCAAAGGGGTTG
Organism: Atrina japonica; assembly: GCA_030159075.1. Lineage (NCBI taxonomy): Eukaryota > Metazoa > Mollusca > Bivalvia > Pterioida > Pinnidae > Atrina > Atrina japonica. The sequence continues at coordinate 29,344 of BROG01001736.1, read as the reverse complement.
TTAACATTCAGTAAGACAGTGAAATCAATATTTTTTAATAGTAAAATTAGCGTATATACAGACTTGGTGAAAGTAACATGCATAGGAAGGAACTATAAACACAAGATACAGAAAAGATGCAAATAGCATAAACATACAATATAAAACAAGAATAAGTCAATTGCAATTAAAATACTATCGTGATCCTTACTCTAATGTAGTGATGAAATACGATGTTTCTTGTGAGATAAACAGTACTGTCCTCTTGTAGTGAGCTTACAAACCTTTGATAGATCAGTGCAAGACTCTGTATGTATATTTGGTGGTTTTTATGAAGTATATGTACAACCATTGATAAGAACAACTAGTACAGTCCATGTTTATTCAGGTGAGTAAATGTAGAAAATTGAAATAAAGAAATAGACTTATTTAATATAATTCTTCTCCGCATAGGGTCTGACTCTGAGATTAACGGTAAAGGATGACGTCATAGTCATAGGCACACGCACAATTATGATATCATATTATTACCAAAAAAACAAAAAAAAAAACAAAAAAAAACAAAACAAAAAAATGACGGAAAAATAGAAAGAAATTGCCAAAGAACATGATCCTGAAGTTAATTATCACACTTATTTGGATTCTTATCGAAATTTTCCAGAATATACAAAATATAGAACACATGTATAAAATGACATTATATTCCGTTGACAACTTTAGAAACTAAAGTATTAATAAAGTCGACATAAATTTCCAAACTACACAAGTCTTAACAAATTTTAAAATCATGTTAATAATATAGAAACTAGAACGTGTATAACTGAATATCAACAGGTAATAAAACGTGCAATTATCCTTGTCCATATCTTTAATCATGTTGAAATGTGCATAAGTGTTGCGTTTGGAGATAGAAGATTGGCTGTATTATTCTATGTATTGGCCAATATATCAGGATTCTAATCAATTCTAATTCAAATGACGGTTCATCATTCCGTAATGCTGACTATATATGTAAAGTACGAAAATGTTTGCTTCCGATGTCTTACTAACAGTATGTTGCACAGATAATTGCACTATGTGATTTGGAAATAGATAACTGTGACTTTTTTCGGTGAACGTCAAAGTAAATTCGGTTTATCCGAATAAATACGATTGAGTATGAAAGAGTGGACGGTGTTTTTGTATTGTACACACGTCTGACTGTCGACACATACCACACGGTATTCCCGTCGTCTCGTCCTGAGATTATAAATTCGTTGGTCTTCTGGATGATACACAAATATAATATTAACAGGTTTCCTGGATTTCCAGTGAAGCTACAACCGTGGCTACATTTGACCAGTCAATAACGCATGTCAGAATTTATGGAATTATACCTGGCGACATTTACATGTATGGGAAAATGAAAAACATGCCAAGACGTAAAGCAATGTTAATTACAAACAACAAAACGGAATCAGAATATACAGATATTGTTTTATTACTCATAAAGATGTTTTTACATAGCGTACGGTCAAATAAGGTCTCTAATATTCAGTGTAATAAAATATATTTTACAATGAATAAAATGGCTCTTCGCTGCTTTTCTATTTCTATGCGGGTGGAATCTAACCCATCGCACAGGTTGACATATTTACCTGTGTTATATTATATTTACCTGTGTTATATTATATTTACCTGTGTTATTTTATATTAACTTGTACGGTACTATAACTCATTGTACACAAAGTCAACACATATGGAGGTGAAAGAGTTCCCGCGTATAAGACGATATCTGATTTTCTTAAATAAAATCTACTCGGTAAAATATCGAGTTAAGTTTTGGTCTATATTAGTTTATATTGCTTTTTGTCGGTTATTTTCTGTTATTATAAACATGATACCAAAGTTATAATGCTCCTGACGATCGTTTCTGTCAATAGACTTCATCGATTGAGCTACAATTTAAATTGTATATGTATTTTCTAAAGAGAAAGTGGTATCATACAAGGTCAAATAATAAATCTAAAAGAATAAGTGTGAACAGAAATTAATAATAAACTACACAAAAATATATCTAAAACATTATAGATCAATAGAGGGACAAACTGCACTTGATATACAACTTGAGTTTTGAATAAAATGTCATCTGATGATAATTTGATACTGATTTTAAACTTGACTGTTCAATCCCAGTAAATTGATATTCACCGAAATGAATGGCTGAGATGAACGTCACTTTTATAAATCAAGGCGTCAATTAGCACCTAGATGATAATACATCGGTGTAATAAGCCAATATGTGCAAATAATGATGATATAAAATCGTAACTGCATACTCTCTCTCTCTCTCTCTCTCTCTCTCTCTCTCTCTCTCTCTCTATCTCTCTCTCTCTCTCTCTCTCTCTCTCTCTCTCTCTCTCTCTCTCTCTCTCTCTCTCTCTCTCTCTCTCATACACGCACACACGCTGTTCCAAGTATATTTATATCTCACCAAATCATAAAACGTACTGAATTACGAAGCCATGTTTGAAGAGTATGAACATAAGTTGTATCAGTATTGCCTATATCAATGCGTTATACTGTATATGCTGTCGGACAGAGACCCCCGGTTTTTACGTCACTCATGTTTGGATGCAACAAAGCATCTTCGTATCTAAAACAATCTCTAATCAATGACAAAATGTAATGTGTGAATACATTTCCCAATTGCAAACAGACAGAGAAAAGTGCGAGACCTAGTACTTAATTTAAATTACACTAATGAGATTATATTTACCCATTACAATTGGGGATATTTCTTATATTTAAAACACTGTAGCAATGGTTGTATAACTTATTTTATGATCCATTGCACATTGATTTACACTTAGGAAAAGCTTTGGTTTTTCTAAGTTTCACAATTTTCCAAATACGGATATGTTAATACCCGTTATTCGAGCTTTACAAGAACTTTTAACAGTCCCATATGGTTGTTAAAATCGTACCAAGTCATCTGTCCATGTAACTAAATCAAATTCTCGGAAAATTAAGGTTCATACATAATTGATCCCAATCGGCTGACGTGTGGCTGGATGATATTTTAAAAAGAACTTATGTAAAGTCACAGCCGCATAGATTTAGTAATTGAGGTTCCTTTGTATAAACCAATATAGAAGTAAACTATATCAATAAAGCAAACGTTGGTGCAAAAGATGTGGTCATACCCTATCGTTAAGTGTCAAATTCGAACACAATTTGAAATTCTGTAACAATAAAATATGAACAGATCTAAACCGACACAAATTGTAATATGACATATATTAGACGGAAACATAGTAAGGTGTTGCATTTTTGCCTTTGATGTTTTTGTTCTGTACTGGGTTTATATCGTTCACATACAACACTCGTAAAGGGCTTTAGACGCTACTGACTTTGTTTCTCCGGTTGATCTTACGGTGTTTTGTCGGATAATGATGACAGCACTGCAATGACCGATGTATTATGGAAACATTTGTGAAGCAATTGAGGGATAAACACATAAGTAAAAAAAATGTTTGTTTAAGAAATTGTGGCAAAAGAACAAACCCCTTACTTTTTCTTCCAAGTTTGCTAATTTAATTTTGAACAAAAAATCGAATAACGATCAGCATGATTATGTTATATCATACAGTTAACCCCGTACATCTAAAATCCCCTTACTTATAACAGGCACTGTACATTCATATTTTCATGAATGTTGTTTCATTCGGTTTTCAAACTCTGCAAGCTGATCAGTACAGTACTTTCTGTTAATATTCATAGATGTTCTGTACATTAACAAAGCTTTCTGATTATCACCATAAAGTTCATAACATGTTGCAAGCATGTAGTACACACAGTCCAAGAAAGCCACAAAAATATCTATGTCGTCTATAAACAGAAGCATGTGCAGGTCATCGAGAGCTTGTTTACATTTACCTGTGTCTTTCATATGATGATAGCACATAAATACAAGCCACTTAATGTAGAGAAGAGGTGGAATTATTAATTTCCGCGACATTCTTCTTAACGATCTTAATACCGGTACCAATTCTTTAACGTTATCCTCTTCTTCAAACTCTAACAGATGGCATAAATTTTTCCGTAAGTCAGGGTCATTAGTAAATATCGGGTACTCGAAGTTTACGGGATATGCTTTGGATTGTACAGTTGTCACGATGTTTAAAACTGCATGGTACTGACCTAATGTGTACAATACAGTCCCAAGGTATAACCTGGAACATGGAGAGCTGGAGCTGAGATACCGCATATACGGATACATACGTGACCGATATATCTTGTATCTTTCTTTGTTATGTAATTCTGTTAAGATTGCAAGGTCGTTTAACGCACGGAAAAGTAACTTTTTCACAACGTTGTCCAATGTGATATCAATAACAATGGCAGGCGCGTCACCAGTATTTTTTTGTGTATGTGATAAACACTGAACAAAGAGTAATTGTAATTTTTCGGAGCTACACGGTCGCATAAAATCTAAGATTGTGTTGTTTATGATGACATATTCCTTGTACCGTATATACATATGATTCACAGGAGTGATAGCATCCGTTACCTGTACACGCATTAGATCTGGTATTCGGTAAAACATGCCATTTTCATCGCTACGTAATAATTGTAAATAGTTATAGAGATCACGTTGTTGTTTGACACTAAATTTTCCACAGAATATGTTTAATTTTGGAATAAAGAAGTTCGGACTGTAGTCAGAACTTACCCATGAAATTAATCTATCAAAACATTTCAAAAAACAAGTAAATGTGTTTTCTGGTTGCCATACTGTTGGATTATTCTCTTGGATTTCCCAGAATACGACTGTTTTTATGAAGTAAGAACAAAGTAAACCAGAAACATGTATTTCTTTGTTTATAACTTCAGATAGAACTAACTTCAAGAGGCCGTAAATTAAAAACTGAGTATGACTAAATGTAGATATCAGTATTTTCTCGGCCACTGAAAATGAAATTCTCCATTCTAGGTTTTCAATTTCTGAAAATCTAGCACCAACTGGGACTAAATGACAACCATTTTTGACAATTTTATCTACCACTGAGACAGAGGGCCATTGGCGTCAAATACTTCTAGTAATAAACTCTTTAGCTTGTGTTGGCCAAAAGTCACAATTCATACAATGTGCAATGTCAACGTCACCGGTTATGGTTGTTCTTGTCAACAAGGACCATGCTCACGCGAGTTTTCAAATCGTGACAAAAAAATATCTTGCATTTAGATGCATCCAGATATGGATAATGATATCTAACTGTCACACATTGTTTTAAATTGTCATGTATGAGAGACAGTACTATCAGTAAGAAGAATCCTGGTCTACAGTCGCTTGGTTCCATCAGCAGAACATTTGTAACATCCCGAGTATTGATCTGATTGATGTCACATACAGCCCTGATACTATTACTCCATATCATGACATCTCTGTCAGAAGTACGAAGTCTAAATCCTTCTGCGTAACTTCCACTGTATAAAACATTTGACCGTTGATCAGTCAGTATCATGTCAATCATGTCTGTACTATATCGCCGGAGTTCAATTTCTTTCTCATATCCAATATATCTATTTAAACTTTCAAATATAAAGACGGATTTTCTCTCAATGTGAAACTGACTCCTTGTCGTTTCGCTCATGTTGACCTAAGATAAACTTAAAATAGGAAAATACAAGTTTGTTAGAACAATATAATACAGAGCAGGTGATGAAGTGAATTCTATTGCATTTTGTCTGCTTCGCGTTATTCCATTAGTCGATGATGTTGAAAACTCAAAACTAATACAATTAGTAATACAATTGCGCCTTGCGGTGAAACTTCATTTCTGACAAAGAATTTGCCGATATCCTGTCTGTTTTAGTCATATGATAACCCCTAAAATAGGACAAGTAAACCAATATAATACAAAGCAATATGATACCAGACAAGCAAAACAAACAATATAAGTAAAACAATATAGCACATGACAAGAAAAACAATAAAAAAAAAAAAACAGAAACAAGAGAAACAACATAATACCAGACAATTAAAACAACATAATACCAGACATGTGATACAACACTGAAGACGGACATTTAAAACATTATACCAGGCTAATAAATAACATAATACCAGACAAACGCACAATATGATACAGACAAGCAGAACAATATGATAAAAGGCAAATAAAAGGCAAAGAAATCAGCATAATACCATAAAAGTAAAATAACATAAAATCAGACAAGTAAAACAACATATTACCAAATAAGTAAACAACTTAATACCATACAGGCCAAACAACATAATACCATACAAGCCAAACAACATAATACCATACAGGCCAAACAACATAATACCATACAGGCCAAACAACATAATACCATACAGGCCAAACAACATAATACCATACAGGCCAACAACATAATACCATACAGGCCAAACAACATAATACCATACAGGCCAAACAACATAATAAAGAATGGGAAAACAATAAAACAAGAGACTAGTAAACAACATAATACCATACAAGCCAAACAACATAATAAAGAAAGGGAAAACAATAAAACAAGAGACTAGTAAACAACATAATACCATACAGGCCAAACAACATAATAAAGAATGGGAAAACAATAAAACAAGAGACTAGTAAACAACATAATACCATACAGGCCAAACAACATAATACCATACATACCAAACAACATAATACCATACAGGCCAAACAACATAATACCATACATACCAAACAACATAATACCATTCAGGCCAAACAACATAATACCATACAGGCCAAACAACATAATACCATACAAGCCAAACAACATAATACCATACAGGCCAAACAACATAATACCATACAAGCCAAACAACATAATACCATACAGGCCAAACAACATAATACCATACAAGCCAAACAACATAATACCATACAGGCCAAACAACATAATACCATACAGGCCAAACAACATAATACCATACAGGCCAAACAACATAATAAAGAAAGGGAAAACAATAAAACAAGAGACTAGTAAACAACATAATACCAGACAAACGCACAATATGATACAGACAGGCAGAACAATATGATAAAAGGCAAATAAATCAACATAATACCAGAAAAGTAAAGCAACATAAAATCAGACAAGTAAAACAACATATTGCAAAATAAGTAAACAACAAGAAAAGGAAAACAATAAAACAATAAAATAATACCATAAAAGTACTATATCGTACTTTTACCTTTATATACCGATACTAAGTCTTTTACGGGATTTCGTTCCATTATTATTTCAATGATAAGACCAAATAATGAAGCATATATTATAACGACGGAAAATCAACTATTATACAATATGTCATTTGACGTTGTGTATACATTTTGGGTTGTCATGAATGTTTGTCCCCCTCACCTGAGAGGCGTTATGTCACCCAAGAACTCTGCCCGAGGGTGACATAACACCTCCAGGGTCGGCAAATATTCTTGTCAACCCCAAAACAAGGGCAATGATTGTATTCTTGTACCGAAATACAATAAAACGTAACTAACAAACTGACCTACGTAAGTTCATAACGATTGTAACACATGCACCATAGCGCCATCGATACTCAACACTATCGATATATTTTATCGTTCTTAGCGTCGTTTTTTAATCTTAATCCTCAATCAAGCCTGACTCAAGCAAATATATTTGACAGTGACGAATCAATGCTGTCAAATCATTAAATTTCGGCTCCATTCCAGTCTGCATCGAGTAGGCTAACCTATGATTTATGAAACGGATATTTTCACGTGCTAGAGGTTACACCTTATTACCACATAGCCTACTAGAAAAAAACGAGCCGTACGAACATCCATTTCTGCGCACGCACGAGAAGGTGACATAAATCGCCATAGAGGGTGACATAAATGTTTCAAGGTGACATGAAGAAATGTTTTAGATCACGTGATACGCTTTTGACTAATCAGAAATAAAGATAGATATATACCTATAGATAGCTTTCACTAGTCTAATATAACAGATAAAAGGAGCTTGACATATACATACAGAACAAGGTGTTATTAACTTACATACGGAACAGGTACATTTAAAGGACACAGACAATATGTAGTTACCATAGAAACAACCAACGCAAAATACATTCAAGGAGGCTAATTTTAGAATATACGAGGCAATATTTGATTATAAAATACCCCAAAAAATTGTTTTATATGTATGTAACGAGTCTATGTTGACTGAAATGATACTCAAATCAATTAAACTTATGAATGTGGTATTATAGCTAACATATCAAGTAAAATATGTTACTTTTGAAGACGGAGGAATACAATGAATCTAAACTTTTGTTAAGGACGAGACTCTTTCGGTGTTTTAATATCAAAGAACATTAAAAGACGACATCGGTTTTGAGCTAATGTGTATGGGCTGCGTCAAATAGAAAGGGTTCTTATGACAACTGTTTAACATTTTGTGATTTTTGTATCAATTAATAAAGAAGAGAAAAATCTGTATTCATCATTAATTTTTTTCAGCTATGTATTCATGAAAATAACAAAAAAATATAACTGTAAAATAGTGGTGTGAAAATGTTGACGTCAGGGCTGGAAAAACGTTAATGCATGGCAAAGACGCAAAGGAGCGTTGCGATCGATAACATATTGATGTTCTCTTTATTTGAGGTATATTTCAACATTTCACTACCGAGGGCGACTTTAGTCGACAAACCCATACACCGCCACATACGACTATTAGTCGCCGAAATACCTGGCACAGTTACCTGTCATGTTTTAGATTCAAACGATAGGTATCAGAAGTAGATATATCACTTCCGTGAAGATAGGGGATTCCCCAAGTGGCAGCCATTTTATTTCGAAGCGAATATGCATTTTACCGACAAATATTGTTGATTTCTCGGTAACTTAGCGATATTACTTTCCTGAAACAATTACGGAGGCAAACAGAGATACGTGGTTGACTGTACACGAATTTATGTGATAATTTTAATTATCAATTCTAAAAGTGAACCTGAAATGGACAAACTGTCCTTTGATGACACCAATATTATTGGATATAGGATGTTGCAAATATCAAAATGCCGAGTTTATTAGTTATATTATCATACGGAGTTGGACTACAAACAAGCTCCGGCAGAAATAATTTACGCTCAGTAATATGATTATGTATTAACTGTTATCGTCTTTAAAATAATTATATTTTATAAACTGAAAAGAAATATTATAGTTTCAAACATTTTGTACTCTATTGTGGAACTAGTAATAGTGACTGATGAATGATTTAACTGTGAAGTTTTACTTGAAACGGGGGAAGATTCTTTGTGCATTATAATACAATTGGTGATATAATTATTATAATTAACCTCAAAATATTACCAATAAATGATTATCTTAAAGTGATATTTATACAAAATGATTGCATTTTATTTTATAAAAAAGAATATATCAATAAAACAATATATTGAGGTGATAATTCATTAAAAGTTTTGAAAAATAAATTTTTTTTAGAATTCAAAGATGGCCACTGAAGTCACATGGTCTTTGACAACTATAAAACATTGCATGTAGATTAAACATTATATAGGCCTACTGTATATGTGTCAAAATTTTGACGAAGATTGGATCAATAGTTTTTTTGAGATATTACCATTTGAATGTACACACCTGATTAACAATTAATGCATCACTGAAATGCTTGGGGATCAGGGGTCATGCAATATTGAAAGGCTTGCCGGTGAAAGAGTTAAATAATGCCAAATTGCATCATTTGGATTTTATGTTTCTTAACAAAAGATATACTTTACATAAAACATTAAAATGACATCCAATGGGTGCTAATCAAAGTGATAAACCCTCCTTATAGCTCATATATATAGAGAGTTTAATTGTATCATGTTCTTATGTTATATTTCCAGGACTAGGTTGCACAATATAGTGTTAGATTTAACCCATAGTTAGCCAATTGGATTAACATTAAATTATTTAGTTAAATTTTACAACGTATCGTGTAATTGGATCCAGGTTTGGTAAATATCACATTTTTGTAAGACCCCTCGTGAATGAAAAGATGAGAACATGATAAATGTTAATCATTCATTGGCAGGAACCACCTGAACCCATAAGCAGTCACAGAACCACATATTGGAAGGTTTTTATATATAAACACCGTAAGTAGTGTTTGCGGGATATTACTGCTTTAATGTGGAAAATGTACGATGAAAAAACATCATTGTGAAGTTTCATGTTTGTTACTTAGTAAGTATAATGCCCAAGTAGAAAGTATTATGCAGATTGCAATTTTCAATTGACAAAACATCGTCGATATATCTAATTGTCAAATTAAAGGTCAGCACTAGCTGTTGTTGATTCAGAGACGTTTGAATGTTGCCAAGAACAAGTCAGCCAGTAAATTACACACACACACACACACACACACACACACACACACACACACACACCACACATATATATATATATATATATATATATATATATATATATATATATATATATATATATGTTTGGTTTTTATCTGTATTTTGAATTTTGTTGAATTTTGAATTTAAGAATTGCAATTGATGGGGAGGCTACAACTTTAAATAATCATGATGTAAGGTACATGATCACTTAAAACATTGCCACCTTAACTAGGAGTGCACGGGAGATCATGAATCATTAATAATCTGACTGTTACTTCCAAATTATAAACCTTTATATCAACACAGCTATAAAAAAAGACTAGACGTCAAGAACGTATTTATTTTATCTGTGGAATTTGGAAATTACCAGTGAGCCATAGTTATTTCAGGTATTGTGTATATTATACTGCACCTTACAAAACATTACATATTCATTAATAAGTTATAGATTAATATTGCCTTGTAAACTGTTTAGATATATCGGCTGAACAATTCACAAAGGAATTACGTCATGCTTATACACATCTATCAAAGCGATAGATAGGGGAATACCCTGTTCGTTCAATAGTTATTTTTAGATTCATACAGTACTGTATGTACAGTTCCGATAATATCTGTCTACCCCTGTAAGTACCTGTGTATTTGGGTTTATGTTTCCAGATTTAAAATATTGATGCCATCAATATAGTATACCCCACTGCGGATGTATGAACAATACCATGCTCGTTTATACTATGTTTCGTATCATTACTTTATACATTTTAATGTTATTACTGTCTGAAATAAGTAAACTGCAAAAGCTTTGAGCATTATTCGGATATTGTTTGAGTAACATGAAAATGGCAGATGATATCGTATGATTTGAAAGAAGGACGCTGAGACAATATACGAATCTGGTGAAAACTGGACACATACTGACTTCTGGAAATTCCATGGTGAGGTCAGGTGTCTTGGGAAACTGATTTTTAATTATTTTTAAGAATACATTGCACAGTGTAGTGTATGATTTTGTACAAAGGTAACGATAAGTGTATGATGCTCCCTATATATATAATAATTTTAAAAAAACCCACTATTCTACCGCTGAATGTGTTCTTTGTATTATGAAAATGAACTACGTGCTATATGTACAATGTGTATTATATATTCACACACTGCATTATAAAAGGATTATGTCTTTCCTAAATTTCATCCATGCGATTTTTTAGATATTCTCTATTTGATTATATTACTTCAGAATAATAGTCTCTTTTGTCGTCGTATTATACAGAATGGTCAGGTGTATTTAAACCGAAAACTTGTTTTCTTTAAACTGAATATGTGGAGTTCAAAATAAATAAGTTCGGTATATCACATCGGGTATATTAAGTGGTCTTATATGCATCGAACATGTTATATCTATGGGTACAAGAATTATAGACAGCACTACTGCCTGGTAAAATGTTGAAATTATCGGTACTAAAATACAGTGTATTAACAAATTACATATGCCGTATTGGGATAGAGCGACAATGATAAATTGTTTTCAATAACATAATTTACTGTATTGAAGACATTGAAAAAAAAAACTAAACAATGTACTGAATTGATATCAACAGTATGGATCCGATCAATATAATGTCTTATTATTAAATAAATTATCACACAAGTAAACTTCCATATCAAATTATTAACTTTAAGGTCCGACAGTACTTTCTCCTGCTGCTACACCTAATACTTCCGCTTTTATCCTCCTGGACACTAGACCCTTTTATCCCTTTTGCTATTTGCAATTGTTCTTTATATTGAGACTATTTGTATATCCACTTTGTCATATTCTAATAAAGTTGGTGTATCAAATATCTATTGTACACCTTCGTTTTAAGTCTGTTAAAGTGATACAGCTCATTATGTCTGAACTGAAAAGCCAAACACATGCTAAAAACTTTTTAAGTACACTGACTATAAATAGGATTATACACAAATACAGGGTCGTTTAATTAATACTACTGATGGCTATATTTTTATTTATCATAAATATCGTGAAAATAATTAGTGACCTGGTGCATGGACAACTTTATGTTTTTTTGTTGTTTTTTGTTGTTGTTTGTTTTAATCAGGCTGCAGGGAACTTCATAGGCTGTTAAAGTTGAGCAGCCAGTGGCTGAGAGAAAAAGGTTCCGTAGGACAAAGCCAATGAAATACAAGGAAACAAATCTGTTTGATGTTATATTTCTAATTTTGCTGAGTTTTCACACCCAAAACAAAAATAGTTGTTCTCAATACTGATCATTCCCACGTTGTTTCTTTTAAATGCACATGTACATGTACAAATTTCTGAAAACATAAAAAAATCACAGTTTTCCCCCACCCCCCCGTATTGTCCAAAGGACCCTTTTCTCAGCCGCTGGCTCAGATGAATCATGTTCTGATTGAAAACAAATACAACAAATATATTAATTAAAACAGAAACACTGGTAAATTGAATGACACACAACACGAAATCAACTAGTGAGATACAATTTAGATAAACAAAAATGCGATAAATAACATACAATACACAGAGATAATATGTAATCAAAGTCAATACAAGATGTAAACAGATCAAATGACATGTATAAATTCAGATTGTATTTTACACATGGCATCCGTTCATTACGTCATTATTTAAGTTACAGCGAAATGTCACATAGTTGAGGGGAAATGGTACACTTCTAGACTTTCTGTGGTTTGCTTATGTTAGGTTTTTAAAATATAATATCTACTGTTAAACGTCACATCCTGCATACCCCAACATATATAATGACTTTTACGGTTTGTGCCAAGCAGCTATTACATATTCCAAAACGAATGGTGCGGGCCGTATACAGAATCAAGCCTAGACCCGAACCGCTTAATAGACAAAAGCCAATGGCAACTGAACTTCGTCGAATAATAATTTATATTTCATACAGTTAACATATTAATTGTACAAATAACTGTAATATCATCTATAACAGAACTCAGGTATACTTACTTTCGCACAGAAGATTAGAACATCAGAATCACGTTTTGTTCATTCTTTGAATAACAGTTTATATTCATTCTTTTTATAGTCTGATGAATACACGGATTGATTCACATTTTTCACATTATCTATCTATATATTTATATACATGAAATTACAACTGGTTTTCTTATGTTGCGGCAAATGTTCGTTTCCTTATTAAACTATACCATAACACATATATACGACACGATAATGTTCTCATAACTGCTAACATGGTTGCCAATTTGAAAATTACCTGTGTATTATAATTATTTATATCGGATATTCAATAAACCATACCAAAAGAACATTTAAATGGAAAATCCATTTGATCTATTTATAGCACTATTACCTGGTAAAAGGTTTATGTTCTCTGAAATGCAGAATAGATCACATTAGTCGTATAACAGCACTTAAGGATTTTGTCATTCTACCTTCTGTCTGCATAACTTTAACACTAGCTTGTCACATATTAATGCTTTGCAATACATATATATATATATATATATATATATATATATATATATATATATATTATATATATATATAATATATATATATATATATATATATATATATATATATATATATAATTTATATATGTATCTATATCTATACAAGCATGCATTTATTCTATTGAACATTCAAACTGACCGGTCTTCAACACTCACTCAACCACGAAAAACATTACCTTCGCATACAAGTGGGCAATACAAATACAGTACAATACAAAAGACAATAGACAATAACAGTTTTACTACAATACAAGACAAAAATATAGAACACGCGCAAAACTACAAATTAAAGTAGTATACAACTTGCATGCAAAACATTACCTGGTGACATCATTATTTATTATAATTTCATATTGGACATCTTTGCTAGACTAATACTGGTTATTATAACTCTAATATGTATCTTTACTTCTGATTAGTCAGAATCGTATCACATGATCTATGGCGATTTAAATCACTCTCTCGTGGAAATAAATAGTGATTCGGAGCATGGGAAACTTTTTAGGTTATTTTTAATCAGGATGCTGGGCACTTCTTGGGCAGTTGTAGTGACCCTATACAATCTTTTGAAAACAGGCCCTGAATGTATTTAAAAAAATTAGTTAATTACATGTATTGCTATCATTAAAAATCAATTCCGAAAAGCTGTTATAAATATATTTTTTATGAAATCACAAAATAAACATAAAGCATGAACATAAAAATGCAGATAGCAAACATTTCACTTATCAAGACTTATGGCATAATGATAATATCAAAATTGTAAACTGTAAATTACAAAAGTTTGGGTACAAAATCGAAGAATTTGTGTAATAAAAATGGAGCTACATTGGCCTATGGATATTTCTGTGAAAGATATATGAATTTTACCCACCCCTGACAGTGTTCTATGGAATAAAACAATATGTGTTGAGAAAATGGCCACATAGTAGATATGACTATTTTCAAATTACTGTACCCAACATTCCTGAATATCTTAAGATTTTATCAAAATCAAGAATGATAAAACCTCAGTATATGATAACTTAAATTAACATTCATATATATATTATATATATATATATATATATATATATATATATAATATATATATTAAATATATAAATATATAATATATATATATTTATATGAATGATATTGTCTAACTAGATAATATATATGCTTTTATAAAATTCCACTTAGTATGATTATTTTGTTGTCGATATCCACCACTATAATAATGTGTATATATACAAGTTGTGCAAAAGTGAGTGTGTCTTTGCTTCTTGTGTACATTTATTGTCTGTCATTAATAATATGTTGTAAATTCAATATATAATATATATATATATATATATATATATAATATATATATATATATATATATATATATATATATATATATATATATATATATAATATATATATATAATATATATATATATATATCTTTAGCGGGGGTCTCCAGCGCGGAATTTACAAGCTAAATGTTTGATCAGAGATGTTTTTATATATATATATAATATATATTATATATATATATATAATATATTATATATATATATATATATATATATATATATATTATATATATATATATATATATATATATATATATATATATATATATACTTTTTTCATCTCTGATACAGGAGTCAGCATGTGACCTTTATCACAACCCTGTAACGCTTTATCGCACCCCATTAGGAATGCTTCTTGTATCTTCTTGTATTTTTATTATTCGGAACACCTCTATTGTTTTCCTCTTCAGACAAAAACCTACATCTTGCATAAACGCCAGGTTAAGCACATTCCGTGAAATATTAGGCATGATTGTCAACATTGTTGAATGAAATGTGTAGGAACAAGTGTAATGATATTCTGTAGGTTGGTTCAACACACCGCAAAGTTGTGCATTTCATATTTTTGATCTACTCTAGAGTGTACACGGAGTACTAGGTATCGTAAGCTATTCCCTTCAACACAATGTTCATTGTTCAATTTCGATCATATTCCTGGCTCAGTCGGTTGCGCGGTCTATTCTTAATCGAGATGTCGTGAATTCGAGTCCAGCTGGCGGCAGGTTAGATTTCTGTCTTTCGAATGAGACAGCAAAATTCGAGATTCCGTGTCATAGTGGTTGTTTGCACGTTAAAGAACACTCACTGCTCAATTGCCGTAAGTGCCAAACATAGGCCAAAAGTTGAAGCCCTTCATGACATTGGTCTTCATATCAGTGAAAATTTTTTGATTAGGACGTTAAATAAAGATAAACAAAGAAACCTCGATCATATTTCTTCGGATATTATTTTGAGTCCGCTCCTCAACAGTTTTAATCAAGTCAGTTGACAGTTCGCTATTCGCATTTTCCTCCATTTTACTCCATCTTTCTCCATTTTACTTTTTTATGATCATACTGTTCAGACTGGGTTGGGTAAATGTCGTTCTCTAGTATTTTCATTGTCAATAACTAATAATACATTTTCACAGAATAAGATCCCAAATCTTGACAAATACACGCTAATTTTAGCATAATTAGTAATATAATTTAAATATCTGTTTGACATTTACTTACTGTAAAACATAAAATCAGTTTGGAAGCATGTTATTGTGTCAAGAAACATGGTAACACTTGGCCAATCACAGATCTTATCATTTTGTTAAACTGATTTATATCTGAATTTAACGTACTTAAGCACAATTAATACTTCATCAACAAAATATAATGGAATGTTGGTAAACATGAAGTTTATAATTTCAACAAAACGTGATAATGATAAATAATGTGGATATCCAACTTTTATTTTATGCAACTCCGTGCAGATAACACGGTCAAGCGCGGGGTTTAGTATAATTGTTAATATAATTCAAATATTTGTTTGAAATAACGTACTGTAAAATTTAAGGTTATTTGAAAATTTGGAGGCATTTTAAATTTATTGTCCCATTCAAGAATATTTTATTCACATGGATACGTCACTAAATGCCGGTTATGGGCTTCAAATTTTGGCCTATGCTCGTCACTTACGGCCATTGAGCAGCGAGGGTTCTTTAACGTGCCGACACCTACTGTGACACGGAAACTTGGTTTTTACTGTCTCAACCGAAAGACAGGAAACCAACCTGTCACCGGCTGGACTCAAACCCTCGACCTCACGATCAAAATTCTAGCGCGTTAACGACCGAACCATGTCGGTGCGACATCTTAATGCATCAAAAAGATGCTAACACTTGGCTAAGAGCAAATTTCATCGTTTATATAAGGTTTATGTATGTTTGAACAATGTTATTGGATGTACGGTCACTGTAAAATCTCACATAAGTATGAATGAAAATACGCCTGTTTCTCAACAATATCGCCATAATTCCATCGTCTCAATTCGAAGATGTAAAGTAACATATCCGGAAGTTACTAGACAACGACGTCATTCGAGAGAGTACGAGTCCATTTGCATAGCATATTGTAATTGTTTGTAAGAATGATAACTCTTTACGATTGTGTATAGACTACCGGAAGCTCAACGGGAAAATTATTCGGGATAAGTTCTCATTACCTACAGTGGAAAGTTTGATGTTCTAAATGGATCTGTAATATTTACGACCCTTGACCTTACATCTGGATACAAACAATAAAATTGACTTAACATCTTTCACATTTTCCGGAATGTTACAGTTCACAATATATTTTATCTATTTGATGTCAACATTCTGCAAATTTTACGGTCGGTATAATAGTCTTGTTTTCGATTATTCTGTTTCACTAAGTGAAATGATGAGTTGCCTTTTCGTTGGCGATTGTTGAGATGTCTGTACCAATTGTGACAAGGATTCACTCCTCACGTATTTCATTCGGACTTCACTGTGGACTCACAGCGGGTGTTTTTTTATATCTTTTCATCATAAGTACTTTATATTGCCGTAATAGCTATCTTTATTTTTATTGCAAAGGTTATACTTTAATGTATCATTGCACCTTAAAATAATTGTATATGTTTGTAAAGTTCAGAGGTCACAGATCTATTCACAGAACATTGTGTTTCATTTTTGTTTTACACGTATACTGTCATCTGGTAATTTAATATTGTCAAGTCTACATGACTTTTTATATGTTTTGTTGCACTGCATTTTATAATGTATGTATTATTTATTGTAGGTTGATGCTTATTATACTTGAATATAATCCGAGTAACCACATATGCCTTCACTGCTCGATTACATATACGATATTTGTAATGTTCAATGTCGACTTTAATACCAGTCAGTGATACTGGCATACAAATTTTCAAATTCCTATATGCTTTGTGAAAATTGCTTGAGAAAGCCAGTTTGGCAATTATTCACTTGCAAATGATTAATTCAACCTTACTATTTCTATATGCATACCACACTAAACCTGACCTTAGTTTCACAAAACATATAGGAATATATTTGTGTATGCTTGTGTATAGCTGATATTTGTTATTGTACATCAAGTACAAGTAGTAAAAGTAGAAAAAATAATAATTTTATGTTTTATGTTTTGGTAAACATAGCTGATGCCCCTTTAATACAGATCAATGATTATTATTTTTGGCATGCCAGGGAATGATTAATTACTCTAATTAATAACTCTAATTTACGTAACATGACAATAATACGTGAATGAAATAAAATTCTTATAACTAAAATATTTGGTCGATAGTTTTTTTTTGTATAATTAATACATCGACTCATCACCAATTTCATTTGCAGTACAAAAATCTTTAAGATCTTTCTATACCAAACCATTGTCCAATTTCAAAATGGCAGTCTGATAATACTTGTAGGAAATTTAGGGCTATTCTACCAGCGTCATCAAGTTTGTCTAAATAGTTTTCAATTTCTTTATTCTATAAAATATGCTTTACGCAAATTGAATACGTCACTTGACAGTTCTGCTCATACTGATCAAAAAGTCTTCTCTTACAACGAAAAATTTAACCACTTAGTATTAAAGTTAACATTTGATGACCAAATATTGCTGAAACCAGCGTTATCTAGTATAAACATTTTGTTTTCATTTAGACATGCATCGCCTTTGTAAAATATGTTTTAGAAAAGGTATATTTGAAATCTTATTCTCATCTGAAAGGGCAACTATACACCAATAACTGATTACTCTCACCTGAACATCAATGTAAAGGGGATCTGCTCCTAGTTCACCATAAATCATATAATTTGGGGGTAAACGCTTCAATATAAAAAATATCAGATACCAAAGTATAAATCAATAGAATGTCCAGGACATAGATACAAATCCGGTAAAAATAGACAAACACGGACCTCTGGAAACCAAGAGGTGGTATCAAGTGCCATGGAGGAGTAAGCATCCCCTGTCGACCCGTCACACACGCCGTGAGTCCACAGTCAAGTCCAATGAAACACGTGAGGAGTGAATCCTCGTCAACGGTACAGACGTCTCAACAACCTCATACTGCACTACCACATAATACATGTTATATTGGTTTCACTATTTTACAGACTTTCTATGTAATCTACCTTTCTCAAAATTCTAATAGCTTTTAGCTATTTAAAAATGTATTTTAATTGTGTTTGTAAAATAAAGACCAAAACCTAAATGAAGAATATCACTCACTAACTCAACATCTGTACCATCATAATAAAAAGATTAGTTTTCTTTCCAATTGAAAATACAATATTTTGTGTTATCAACATTTACTTTCAATTCCCAAATCTTGCATTCGTTATCTAGCCTATTGCAGATGATTCTTTAAACTACGTAAATATCAAACATATAGATGTTATCAAAATGATAACATTTGCGCTCAGTCAAGTGTTACCATACTTTTTGGTGCATTAAAATGCCTTCAAACTATCAAATTATCTTAAATTTTACGGTGTGTAATTTCAACCTTACTGTTTGTATATGAAAACCACACTTGTCCTGATTTTAATTTCACATATATGTATAGGTATAGAGGGTATTTATGTCTGTGTTTAACTCTCATTTCTCTATGAAAAACGAGACAATTGCAATTTCAATATCACACACTTCCCGTTTCTAAGTTGTTATATTCCGCCTATGGCGTTTTCATTTCACAACTTATACGTTATGCTAGGGTATGCTCCTCTTATGAATGTTTTATTCTGAGAGTTAAACGACTAGCCAATAAACTACTTGCACAAGGTTACGTTGTTGAACGCTTGTAGTCGTTGTTTAAGAAGTTTTATGGTCGATACGGGGATCTTGTTAAACATTAATAAGTCCCCCTCTCAGAGATATTAGATAGTATTCTGAATCACAGCCACAGACAGTGACTCCATTTCACCAATCATGCTTTTCAGCGAACTTGACCTCATCACCAAACTTGACCTTTTTACCGAATTTTACCCGTTCATCAAACTAGAAAGGTATCCATGGAACATTTGCGACGGGTGTGGAATGCCAGCAGAAGACGCTGACCTTTTCAAGACACCTGGTCTTACCTCGTTTGAGATTCGTAATTTTCATGTTGAGACCATTTGGACATCTAATTCGTTGTTTTATGATGGACTTGAGTTTTTTGATTATTGATTGATACTTCTTCAATTTTACTTGTTACAGTAAATGAATCATCAGTAGTAAAAGTAGGGGGAAATGGAAATAATATTTTTGGTTGGCATCAATATTGTCCGATTGATATAATTTAAATGTTTGTTTCAAATTTACGTACTGTAAACAATAAAATAATTTACGATAATGCATAAAGCGGTATGGTTACTTTGCGTATTTTCGTGTCTCTTGTTGCTGGGAATATTTCCATTACCAACTTTTTAATCTTACGGAAACCTGTAGAAATTCAACCAATGGTGGAATTGATTAAACTATATTTCTACAGAATCATCATTAATTGATAATGTTTGCCAAAACCACTATATTTTAGCATTTCAATCTTCGAACTATAGTTTAATTTTAAGTCAAAATCTACACATCCATTTTGAATCAATGCAGGTTGTTTTTCCGGAAGAAAAAGAAAAAAAAAGAAGAAGAAAATTAATACTCGTACATAAAATAATACTAAAATAAAAAAAACAACAAAAAGAATTTATATAGATAGATAGATAGATAGATAGATAGATAATCGAACGGTTCAAGGGACACAGCTCGTAGATTATAGTTTGCAAGATTGGATGAAACAGGTGATGCCGTAATCAATGTACAATTATATTATTGTGAAAGAAAGAAGGCGCAATTACCATAAAAATATTTATCATGTATAAATCGATCATGCTTTTTGGTAAAAATAAATCTGAAATCTGACCACGAAAAATTAATTAGTTGTTCTTCGGGACCGCTCTCATGTGAAAATCGATTTGGGAAAATAAGAAATAAATTTCTCGTATCATGCCAGGAGCACCCGCATCAAATTCCAAATTTAATAAGTAGATTTTGCAATCTTTTGAGTGTTTGATACGTGACAGTTTATTGTCATTGCATCAGGTAGTCTATATATGTGGCATCAGTCGTGGGAATGAACAGATTTCAGTTGCCAGTCATTGGTGGTATCGATTGAACATTCATTAACATGTTTATTACAATTACCGGAAGGTGTAAATACAAGGGCAACAAGGAAGATATCTACGTGTATTGTGGAAATAGTGATTCCCTTTTTTCTTGCCACTATTACTACGAAAGGGATTAAACTTGTTGCTATTTCTTATTATCACCGATTTCATAAAACGAGTATTTTCTCTTTTGGACATTCTCTTCTCCAGCGACCTTTAGTGCTGCAGTTAAACCAATGTCCTGGTCTTCCTGGGTGTACATGTGATACAGCCGGATTCACTGTTGCCACTGGACGATTGTATGATGTTGGGCGTTGTTCCCGTCTCTCCTTAGCTTGTCTTCTTTACGTTTTCTGTCTGCCCGTGTCTGTGCACAGACCTATATATATTTTTTTATCTCTCTGAGTTCCTTTATTAATCCAGAAGTATTAATTTATATACGGGTGTGTTGTTGAAAAGCTTGATATTTTTAAACTGAGCATTGAGTATCCTTATATCCAGTAATAGCTGCAAAATCACTATTTCCTTCAAATTTGACGTATTTACATTCTGGGCTATTATTATTTGCAAAAATTGGAATTTTTTTTATATTTTGTAGATATATGACCATGGTTTAAAGAACAATCAATGCCAATGAAATATTTTCACCACTTTAGAAAATATACAAGATGGAAAATTGGTAAAGGTATCGTGTATACAAAATCTCCCAACATAATCACATTGCTTTTGGACACTATCGCATGGTTTTCTGGTAGACTGGCTCTTAAAACAAACAACATCTAAAACATCTAAAAGAAGACATTTTACAACGTTTAACGTTTAACGTGTTTGATAATTAATCTATTTGAACACATATTTAATCATATTCTCGTCGTCTATATGTCATGGGACAAAAACCATCATTGCGACAGCTTATATCACAGTAGGTGTCGGCACGTTAAAGAACCCTCACTGCTCAATGGCCGTAAGTGCCAAGCAAAATCCAAAATTCGAATCCCTTCACCGGCATTAATGACGTCTCCATATGAGTGAAAGATTCGAGTGGGACGTTAAACAACAATAAACAAACAAACAAACTGAAAAGAGATATAATACAAATAAGTGCGGATCAATTTTGTTGTATACTCAACCAACGAACCTAATTATGAACAAAATAAAATATCTTTAAATCTATGGAATTTTAAAACAATACGTTATAAGACGTGATCCGAACTCGCCTATTTACACATGTTTGAAGAAATCGTGACATGAATTTATCATAATTATATACAGGAACTTATATGCCTAATAATTCAATGCAAATGTGTTTATTATAAACTATTTATGTCCCTTTGAGTAAATTTTCGTTAATTGTTATGATTATTTCTAAATGTCGCATCTCACGCTTTTTTCTTTTATATTTTATTCGTTTCTAAATCCATTTCACTCCTCTGAGATAAACTTTAGAGCTACAAGGTTAAATAGGTCAATATCCGTCATCGTCATTCTAAGTTAACAAGTTTTGATTGTAATGTTAAATAATATAATGTACTAAAATTGTACTAATTTTGATGACGTAAAAAGGGCACCGAAGGTGAAACTTTGACATATTTTGATATGCACAGCGCCAGTATGCCTCAGGTTCTTTGTTGATCAGAATGTGCGAGAAACGTCTAGAATTCTGGTATTCTATGTTGTTCTGAATTGACCTTCCTATATAAGCACCAGGGTTTTAGAAGGCAATAGAGACCAAAAGAGAGAGACCGCCATTTTGACACAAGCTACTGTCGCCTGTATGTGTTATTTATGTTGCACTTGCTGTTCAATAAAATCTATACGATCACGAGCTGTTTATTGCTTCTTAGTGGGTTACAAAAACGCAGCTCAGTGGCGTAGGGTGCAAATCTAAAGTGGGAGGGTGGAGAATTTATCATTATTATTTTTTGAAAGCGGTTTTCCCAGGAAAAAAATGTTTTAATACGCCTTTTGATTATGAATTTAGCACATACAACAGTGGTGGATCGTAAAAAATAGAAGGTTGGTGTTTTTGAACTGGTGACATATAGTGCAAAGCAAACATAATCAAAAGAAGACTAAGAATGCAAAGTTGAAGTAGCGTAAATTTAAAAATTCATCGCCGAGCGGAACGAGGCCCGAAAATTTTGGGGAAATTTGTTTTTAATTTGGCGACATAAAATTTATATTATACAATGCATACCTCATCAAAAGCAGACTGAGGATTCAAAGTTGGAGAAGGTGTAAAAAAAACATTTGCCGACATTTAATAGAAAAAAATAGATTTTCACAACTTTTTTTGTTACCCATTTTATTGCTGGATAGTTACCTGCGAGAACAGCTTGACTAGATTTGAGTCGTTTGAATATGCGATTTCATTTAAAGAAATTTCAGCCTTCCACCTTGTAATTTCAAAGTCGGATGTGCGGAATTTAAAGTTGCTGTTTTAGTAATTAGAAAATACCATTCTAATATTGCTGGCATGTGTATAAACTGAATTCAAACTATATATACAAAATATACAAAATGACAGGAAAAGAAACGACAGCCGCTAATGGTGTTATAAGACTAAATTAATTGAAGTAAAAATGACAATTCCATATTTCTTGAATAAAGACAGATTGATAGGTCTGTTTATCGTATGGCTTGAAGTAAATGATTTTCCGTAAGAAATGCGGAACACATGAAACAGATTAAAAGTACACGATCGCACAAAGAGACGTCGCACAAGAAACTGGTGTAAATTACGTAACGCCAAAATTCATTATATGACGTCGTTTTTTCCAACGCTGTAGTATTCTACACAAAAGCGATTTCAGAATATTCATAAAAATCACATTTTCCAAAATAATATGTTGCAGATGTCGCTAGAAGGATTCTGGTCAAAAGGTGCTAAAAGACTCAGAATTATGTACAGTTTATTTCTATACTGTTGTATAATGTTCCGTTTCTTCAATTTAAAAAGTTTTACTTTTTGTGAGAAAACCGAATTATAACCGTAAAAAGTTATGTAAAATATATTTAACTATGTTTACAAAGTCAGAGAATCAGAAGTTCCTAAGAAACAATCAATACCAAAATAATAATTAAAGTTTAGATGATTCTGAGTCGTTTGTTGAACAATTTCAAATTGTTTTCTTTTTAAATCTGGTTTTAAAACGTTAAAGCGCTAATACTTTTGACCAATCAATGAGCATATTTGTTACTCGTTGTGTAATGAAACCTATCATGGATGCATAAATGGTTCAATCTGCCTATTTATTAAGAGCTAGATAATATGAATAATTCTCAGGGCATGATTTTTATGGGGAGGGGACAAGACGCCATTTTGTGTAACGAATTGTATATCATCGGTGATTAAATTTTGCAATCTTTAATTTTATACATCCAATGCTCGTTTACAATTAGATTATCATACTCAAACTTGCTGAGAGAACACAAACGAAAATTTCTTTACTGATATGTAGGACAAACACTTCAGAGAGAAACTGAAATACAGCAACGTGTAGTCAAAAATCTTGAAATCTAAAACATACAGACAAAGCCAGGGTGGTTCCAGGGGCCCGTTTTACAAAAGACCATAAGTCCTAAATCCTAACCCTTAGTCCTAATTGTGATGGGACTGACTGATCAGCGATGCGTTGCCATGGTAGTTAGGACTAAAAGTTAGGTTTAAGGACCTAATATCTTTCGTAAAACGGGACCCAGGCCCAGGATTTCAAATTAAAGGGAAGGGAGAGACATAGTGATTGCCTCAAGTATGTGCATGTTATAGACTTACACCTTGGGGTTTCCATTTTATTCCCGCTCACAGAAGCTGTCACTTTATTCATAAGAGTCAGTGTGGAATTGGAACATTTTTAAGTTTTGTTGTTTTGATAATTTTGTCCTTTACTAATTTTTAATTTGTAATAAATTAAAAATGAGTACACAACAACTGTACTGTACTTGTTTATGACGTCATATATATTAGTAAAAATACGACGCCATGATATCTATACATTCAATATTATTGCAGTAAATTTTCATTCTATTTTCATCTTTTATTGATTTATACTCCGCTAAAATTCTGCAATACCAATCTCTTGTTTGTTACGCGTTTCAGTAAAATCTCGGAACGGTCTTTAAAATGAATAAATACTCTTCAAAGAATGTACACATGAGCATTTGACTTGTTCTGTACTACACCGTGATATTTTTGCTTTCATAATGTTTTCTGTTGATATCTCTCTCCGTATATTGCAGTAAAACCACCAGACCCATTCGCGCATGGCCTGTGTTGATTTAAAACCAGTTTCTTGGGCAACCTCATAATAATAGACAAATGTATACTTGGTATATAATCAGAGCAACTTTTATGAGTCATATTTATAACTAGAGCTATTCAATTTCGGTGCATTTTTTGCAGTTTATATCGATACAAAACGAGGCTTTCTTCTATGGAACGTAAAATATGATTGGTTCAACAAGTTTTCAAAGTTAAACATGATTTATTGTGACATGGTATAGTGCTATAGGTATCTTAGCATAGTCCTTTCAGTTTGTACATTTCCTGTGTTAGTTCGCATCAGATTGGGTAAGTAGACATTTGCTGTATTATTGACAGAATGTGCTTAGATGCTTTGTCTTACATTATTTCTTTTTTTTTTGAATATCATCTTTATTTATCAGGTTTATCGTATTATTCATCCGCAATACTGAACAAGTACAAGGTATAGTCCTTGTAGCATCTATAAAACTTGAAAGACATACGATGCGATTTGGCACTGTTAACATCAGTTAAATTCAAAAATGTTTTCTAAAGCTAAGATAGTCATTTTTTACAGTGGTTACTCTTAGACGATTTCGGCTAAATTTTTAGAGATATTATTTGGCCTTTTTTAATACCACTTTCTTTTTAGGAAATACACATAACTTAAATTGGAGCTCAACTGATGAAGTCTAATTGACAGAAACGATATCGTCTTGAGCATTATAACTTTGGTAGTATGTTTATAATATTCATCTGTTTCTAACTTATGCAGTTTCGATACGGTTGGAATCTGTTGCAGAGTATACGATTTTCTTGTTGTATTTTATTACCAAAGGGAACCTTTATTATACCATTTCCTCATCCATTCATTTTGTTAAATGCGTTATTTCATTATTATTTTTTAATTTTGGGGATTTCTGTCCTTTTATAAAAAAACGCGGCAACCCTACTAACCACTTAATTTGGTTTAAAAATCATAAATAAGAGTGTTTTATTTCCAAATCCGTCGGGTTTATAATGTTTATTTTTAACATCTTTATCCAACTGATGTGGTTTTGTACGGTTGGAAAAGGTTCTTGAGTATTCTGTTTTCTCTCACGCGGCCATTTGCATTTTCAATTCTTATCTGACTCATTCAACCTTCCGGTTACCAAGCAGACGAATATTCTAAAATAACTTAAAAACAAATCTGACATTTATTCAAAATTTTCAATATAATTAGTTTCCTTCAAAATGATATGAAAATAAGAAAATAAACCTTAATTCCATTTAGTATTTCCGGAAAGAAAAGGGGAACTACTTCTAGTCTCACACAGCTGTTTAGCTGTTACCTCATATGAAAAAACTCCTACCGCAAAGCCAATTAAATAGAATGAATTTCGTAACCAGCTGACTACAGATTAACAGAAAATGGTAATATATATAGATATAAGGATTGTTTTTCCTTAATTGTAACAAAATATGGATGCATTGTATTTATAAATTAATCAGAAAGAATATGTAAATGAGTTTATGATTGTTAGGAATTTAATCAAATTGAAAACATAGTGAAATCATCATAAAATAAAATGAACTCATTTGTTGACCAAACGAAAGAGGATTTTATTTTCTTGCGGTCATTTTCCAGAGCAATCATGAAAGTCTCTAAATTATGGCCCACGCACTGTTTGCTGACAGGGGTGATCACTGTCTAATGCATGAAATAGCTACCATAAAATATATCTACCTTATGTATGCAGATCCCATAGATAGAAAATACAAAATACATTTATTTTGGCTATAAATGATTCCATATACTTATTCTATGTCAAAATTACCAGCAACGTTTATCTTGATGAAATAGCAAATACGTCTATAGTGGTATTATGTCAACTACAAAAATAAGAATAGTAGCAACATGATAAAATGTTTCAGGAATAAGAGTTATACAATTTTAATTGAAGTAAAATAACTTGTAATCCCATTATTCCCGAATGCCAAAATTGTTAAATATTTCTTGCAATATATATATATATATATATATATATATATTATATATATATATATATATATATATATATATATACATATATATATATATATACATCTATGGATTATTAAAGCGATATATTTTTATTAAAGTGTAAGTCTACCAAAGTACTATAAACATCAGATATATATTATGTCTCTATATATTACTTTGTGGTATTTGATGAGTCATATATATATATATATATATTTATATATATATATATATATATATTATATATATAATATATATATATATATATATATATATTATATATATGGAGTATTAAAGGGATATATTTTTTTTAATTTTTAAGTCTACCAAAGTACTTTAAACACCGGATATATATTATCTGTGTCTCATCACATACCATACAACATTTGATTATTTTTTATTTCATGTATAATTCATGAATTATAACCAATAATGTTTCCTTTCAACTAAGTGTTCAATCTAGAAATACAAAAAAATAAAACAAGTTTGAATTTCATATTATGATCATTCATAAAATAAAATTTATTTTCTTATTTGGTTTACATAAAGCTTAAAGTCTTTCATTACATCGGTTTCGATACGGTTGGAATCAGTTGCAGAGTATACGATTTTGTTGTTGTATTTTATTACCAAAGTGAACCTTTATTATACCATTTCCTCATCCATTCAGTTTGTTAAATGCGTTATTTCATTATTATTTTTATAATTTTGGAGATTTCTGTCCTTTTATAAACAACACGGCAACCCTACTAACCACTTTGCCCACTTAATTTGGTTTAGAAATCCAAATCCGTTTGGTTTATAATGTTTTTTTACATCTTTATCCTACTAATGTGGTTTTGTACGGTTGGAAAAGGTTCTTGGGTATTCTGTTTTCTCTCATGCAGTGTTTTCAAGGCTTAATCACGATGATGCAGTTCAGATGTTTCAGTGATTCACGTGTTATGTCTGACTGAAATCAACATTAATGACAATTTCGTACACCCAAGGTCCAGAATCCCTATGGTCCTTCCTATCCGGGGATTCATGCGACCGAAATCTATCATAGCTAAGTAATATTCATAGTAGTAGATGTGTAGAAGTCTCATTGGCTGATGCTTTATGAATAATAAAAATATGTACGATGTATTCTGATCGTATGAAACCTAGCGTAAAAGAGAGCATAGCAACTCCGAACCATGGTTTTACGACGATGCATTGATAATGGTCGGTACGAGTCATTTAAAGAACTAGTATGGCATTTAAGAAGTAAAATAAACACGTCAAGAAACGGAACCAGACCGGAATCTGCACGGTGATTGATCTCGCTAATAATTGATCTTTTGGTATGTGAGATAAACATATCAAATGTTATCAGTTATTATAATCCGTTAATAACGAAATGCATATTAAGTGGATGATTTAACATAAAATATAAATGCTTTCTTTTTTTTTTGCAGACGAAGCGATAACTCATTAATTTTATATAAGTTTTCCTTTTAAATTACTTGAAAATGTGTTTGAACTTTGCCTGCTTATGATTTAAAGTGTTTAAAGTTTCCAGTGTAGTTAAGAAGCCTTTTAATTCATACCGAATTACGTTGACGCAACTATTATTTTCAGAAACATAAATGCGTTTGAATAATAATATACTACCAAAGATAAAATGCTCAAGACGATGATTATTGTTAATTTGACTTCATCA
>BROG01001735.1:0-30480 GCA_030159075.1 Atrina japonica | reverse complement strand
GGAAACCAGAACAAATGGTAATTTACACAATTAATAGTGATACAAATTTGTCTCAATAATTATTTACGATACATACATGTATTTTGTCCAATACAACACTTATTCTTAACACAAATAGACTAAAAAAAAAATGCTTGCCAATTTATTTGTCTTCTTTGGAGATTAAGAATTTCACCAAACTGTCAGTATTAAAACTTTTTATTTGGAACCAGCTGTGCTTCTTTATTAGGTGACCTTTTTCTTTTCATATGATTTGTTTTGTTTAAATGGTGTTTTACCCAGCATCTTTTCAGTTATAAGTTGTCGGCCAGTTTTTAACATTGTAGGTTAGAACCCAGTGACAAAGTACCCTTAAAGAGACCATCGGCCCCTCTATTCATATGAAGCACATTTCATACAGAGGCTTTACCGACTGACTTTTACTTAAGATATCTAAGATTATCAGTTGAATCTTATATGAAAGTGATATATATGTGTGAACTCAACATTATAGATACCATAGGATCTAGCACATTTTTCACACTTGTTGGACTTCATGTAAAGTAAATGGCAAATTAACAGCTTATCTTTACAATGAACGTAATGATTTTGGCTTTCCTATAGGTAACCTTCTTATCATACGTGATACATCTGATATGCTAGAGCGTGTTCAGCATACAATCATATAATTCGCAGGAGTAAATTGTAATACCTATTTTCTTGGACAGCATATGTATATATGCAGAGTAAGTGACATTTCTCCTGGCTTGTGAAAATAATGTTGGATAGTACAACAGAAGGATCAATGATTATACAGCTGTACTATATTTGTAGCTGGTATTATCAATAAAAAAATCTGTAACATGTTCTATTTATTGTTTAAATTCAGACAATGTATACATAAGATCTCAAAAAATGTATTTTGCTTATATGCAGAGATGAAAGTTTCCTACAATAGGTATCCTCCGATAATAGATACCGTACCAGTATCATTTTTGTAACTTGCTGTGATAAAATGTCAGATAAAATACTTATTTATATGCATGAATATTTTTACATCCATTTTGTTTCAAAGAATATTGAAAAATGTGGAATTCCAAAGATAACACAGATAAAAGTGACATTTTCTTCTGTTTCCTTTCAGTAGTTTTATGAGGATGGTCCGAGAATAGAAGCAGCATTTCGTAAATATTTCCATCGAGCGTCCCCCAATCAGAAGATGGACACATGTGATATTCTAGTCTGTCATTCCATTGTTATCCGATACTTTGTTTGTCGGTAAGAAAAGCGTACAGTAACTTTCACATCACGGTTTACTTTAAAAGTTGTATTTTTTTGTTTTGTTTGTTTATTGCTGTTTAACGTCCCATTCAAGAATCTTTCACTCATATGGAGACGTCACCAAATGCCGGTGAAGGGCATCAAATTTTGGCCTATGCTCGGCACTTACGGCCATTGGGCAATGAGGGTTCTTTAACGTGCCGACACCTACTGCAACACAGGACTTCGAATTTTACTGTCTCATCCAAAGGACAGGAAACCAACCTGCCGCCAGCTGGACTCGAACTCACGACCTCACAATCAAGAGTCGAGCACGCTACCAACTGAGCCAGGCAGGCTCCTAAGTTGTTTTTGTTTGTGGGGGACTTATTCACTTAACTTCAGTATATTGGTGAAATATCACAAAATTGAATACCCTGTGAAATGCAATTCCTTGTGTGTTTTGATAACAAGTAATTCTAATCTTATTATGCTTCTTGTAATGGAAAGGATGATGTGAGAAATTTTAACAACCGGGAATAAGTTCTGATCAGGAAAATGCAGGAAAAATATTTCATTATCTATACGAATGTAAAATTCTGACATCCATAACTTTTAATTAGCAGAATATTTGGCGACACTTTATATTCATGAATAAACGTAATTTTCTTTATCTTTGAATTCATGCCAATTTTGTAAAGTTTATATGACTGAAATATAGGTAGATTTAATCTTAATCTTAATTTTTTTGTCATACAATTTTGTGCTAAGGATAGTGTTACTACTATGTAAGGATAGAACTTATTGACATCCAATATGCATTAAAGTGTTATCACTTTTGATTGACAAAAATGTGCACCACAGAGTATGTTCTTTTCCCACTGTGTTCATACTAATGCATAAAGTCGAAATGATCATCAAAGCTTATATAACTTCAAAGGTTTCCTTGCTACATTTAATTGTTGGTTGTGAACTGTCTAAAACTGAACTTGAACTGATTTTCCTTTAAGTTGGAAAATATTTACCAAATTGATATCAAATTGGCAATAAGAAATTCTGTATCATTAGAAAAACCTTTTTGTCTGAAGAAAATGTTTATTCATTGTGTGTAGTGTTAAGTAATATTTCAAAATAGTTTTCATTTGTTTGCTAACAGGGTAAGCTGACTCCGTCTGGACACCTGGTGCCGTCCCCTTTGGGATTAGCTATAATTGTTCTTTGCGTTGAGACCCTTGTTATATCTAATTTGTCATATCTTAATGGATTTGGGTTTCGCATATCCATTGGTACATCTTTGTTCTACTTTGCAGGGCACTACAGATCCCTACAGAAGCATGGTTACGTTTCGGATTGAACCACGCAAGTATAACATGGCTTGTAATCAGACCAACGGGAAGAGTTTTACTTCTGCAGTATGGAGATTCTGGTCATATACCAGTAGACAAAGTCACCGCTGTAGATATACGAACATAAGTTCTTAAAATATTGGAAATACAGTGTATATTTATCATTTTACAAAAATCTTACTTATCATTAACGGATGACACAGATAAAACAGTTGAAAAACTTTTGCTTACTTGATGTAACAATAAAACGTCATTTTTCACTACAGTTTTTCTTTATACATGTACATGTATTCACTGAACCACAGACTGTATGTGTGTGTGAGTGTGCGTGTAAGGTGTGCGTGTAAGGTGTGTGTGTAAGGTGTGTGTGAGTGAAAAGATGTGTTGCTCTTGGTTGGAAAGAATTGATTATTTTTGGTATTACTTCATGTTGAATAAAACAACTCATCTTCATTTTGATTATCTGGAATGTTATGTTTGAGAGTATTGAGTAAATTGTGTGACTACCATATATTTCCGTTCTATAGATATACATTGTGCACCATAATGCATGTTAATTGACGAGTATATATTTCATTTGATCTCAACTATTACATTTGGCCTTCTGAGTCATTCGTATGACTGAGTCTTTTTCATCGACCAACGTGAGCCGGCCTGGCTCAGTCGGTAGCGCGCTCGACTCTGGATCGTGAGGTCGTGAGTTCGAGTCCCGCCGGCGTCAGGTTGGTTTCCTGTCTTTCGGATGAGACAGTAAAAACTGGAGGTACCGTGTCACAGTAGGTGTTGGCACGTTAAAGAACCCTAATGCTCAATGGCCATAAGTGCCGAGCATAGGCCAAAATGTGAAGCCCTTCACCGGCATTTGGTGACGTCTCCATATGAGTGAAATATTCTCGAGTGGGACGTTAAACAACAATAATAGACCAACGTGCTGGTGTGCCTGCTATACAACTGAACATTTCATACCGTCTAAAAGGTGCCCCCCCCCCCGGCAGAGTAGTTAATAATTTTTCTTTTTCTACAATGATCTATCACCTATAGTCAGCCTAAGTTAGAGGCCCACGGGTACCTAAGCAGATTTTGTGAGAAACTTTGCCAGTTTACTTGCGGGAAGCCTTTGGTGTCTCCAGGTACATTGTAACGAGCCTCTCTCCTTAATATTAATTCATTCACCCCTAAAAACACAATTGGACTGATCATAGACATTGATTTACAGAAGAGTCCATTGCTTTTCAGGGGGTGGATGAATTAAAAATTGTCCGCCACTATATAACTGAAAAATAGTTGAGTGTGACGTACAACACATTTCAGACAAACATTTTTTCTAAAACTATTCAAATTTGGTACGTAGCCTCTCCAACGTCATGATAATAAAATTCTGTAAATCCATGATCCCTGGCTTAAAGATACTGCATAGAGACAACAACAAAAAAAAAAAAAAAAAAAAAATGAAGAAAAACAAACAAAAACAATCAAATTGTAATAATATAATATATATATGACAAATAAATGAAATATTAGTGAAAAAAATATCAAGAAATATTTGCTATTTATAGTTATTTATGAAAAGTGTACATATTTAGTGGGATTTGTATAATAAAAATGAAATACATATGAATATATAGACTGTAAATTGATTTGATGAATATTAAACCTAGAAGTTATAATGAAATACTGTACAGCACATCTTTAATATATATATGAGAAAACGTCAGTTTTACAAATAATAATGAATTGCATTTCCACTTATAAAATGTGATAGTTTCTAGCGTATATTCTTTCCTGCCTTGTTTTGTTCAATATAGCTATAATAGCTTCAATTACTACGCCAGATGAAATATAAAAAAATTCAGATACCAAAGTATAAATTAATAGAATGTGCAGGACATAGATACAAATCCGGTAAAAATGGACAAACACGGACCTCTGGAAACCAAGAGGTGGGATCAGGTGCCATGGAGTAAGCATCCCCTGTTGACCGGTCACACCCGCCGTGAGTCCACAGTCAAGTCCAATGAAACACGTGAGGAGTGTATCCTCATCACAATTGGTACAGACGTCTCAACAACCGCCAACGAAAAGGCAACTCAACATTTCACTTAGGGAGACTGACTTCCGTTTTGAATTCAGCGCTGACTCAGAACAGTCTTTGTAGGCTTTCTAAAAAGAAATATACAAAATTTTACATATTTCACACATGTGCTTTCTGAATTAAATATGTTGAATATATTAGATTTTTATTGTGACGTCTTAGGCTCATATATACCTCCTGTGGAAGCAGTATATGGAATATATACCGTCTTCACGTGTCCAGTCTAAGCCAATGAGTATCTCCGATTATAACATGTATTATATATATATATATATATATATATATATATATATATATATATATATATATATATATGTATGTATGTATATAGTAGATAGGAATAAATGTTAAAAAGAAGATTCTGAAATTCTGTGCATTCTGAAAAACAAGCATTAGCTGTGTTTACCAAAAAAGAAATTTTTATTTCGATTAATTCTACTTTTACTACTTTTACTTGATGTACAATTACAAATAAGAGTCCAACACAGACATGAAAAAAATTATATTCCTCTATATTTTGTGAATATCAGGTCAGGTCCGGTGTGGTATTCATAAACAAATAGTAAGGTTGAGTTAACCCTTTCAACCCCACAGACCATAATAGACTGGTCTTAAACAGTAGAATATAGCATATCTCTCGGATATTCAGGGGTGAAAGAATTTCAGTTTAAAAATATGAAAAAGTGCCAAATCTGAGTTACTTAAACAATTTTCACAAAATATATAGGAATTTTAGAATTTTCATGCCTGCGTATATCTCTTTATATTCTTATCGTATATCGGTGTAAGTAGCAAAAAAGGAAATAATTTTCTTTTTTTTTAAAAATACACAGCTAATGTTCCTTCAAATTGTATAGGGATAATACATATAGTTTGATAAAATATATTTACCTGCCATTAAATGAAATCCCAAACGACTTAATAAATTTGATAATGTGTGGATAGTAAAGTTTTTTTGTCTGCTATACGATGCGGTTAGTATGTAGAAACACTTTTCTTGACACGTCAAAGGAATTGTAAAGATTTTATGGAAAAGGCTGTTTTCGGAAATCTTCTTTTCGGAGACGTAACATGTAAAGTCTTTGGGAACATCAACATTTAAAATTGTTGCAATTTCCCGCCATTTCTCTGCAACCATTTCATATCTGTTGACATGCTTGATTGCTTTCATAATCTTGGAATCTGGAATAGATATAAATGCATCAATCGAACGTTCCCAACACTTGTATGGAAATGCGATGTTCGAAACGTTTTACTGTAGTACATTCAACACACGATAATCAGAACCTTGAACTTTAGTGTGTATAAAACCACTTGATAAACAACAGATGGGATTAAGGATATTAAAAATCGTTCGGTTTGGGATGTACATGCAATTCGATTTTTTTATGGTTTCGGTTTTCACAT
This sequence comes from Atrina japonica, assembly GCA_030159075.1. NCBI lineage: Eukaryota > Metazoa > Mollusca > Bivalvia > Pterioida > Pinnidae > Atrina > Atrina japonica. The sequence continues at coordinate 24,396 of BROG01001735.1, read as the reverse complement.
GTTTACTTTATTTGTGTCGTTCTTGTTGTTTCCATTGTTCTGAACGTGTTACTTTTTATTCTCAGCGCAATATGCTATTGAGTGTGGCTACATACCATAATTACAGTTTTAATTTCTACGTATTGATTTGCTGTCTCTTCGGGAATATTTTTCTCTTTTGTTTGAATGCATGACCACATGGATGCATTGAACAATTAACGAACAGAATTAATGATTATCTATATTAATGAAATATCTTTGTTAAAGTACGTGTCACCAACAATACTGAAAGCCCAAGTGAGCTTTGCATGTATTAGGAATATTCAGAAATTAAAAAAAAAAACAACATTTATCATATCTATTTATTCATTTAGTTATAATTAAGTTCGATATATCCCGGATAAAGCAAAATGATTAATTGATCATGGCTAGGTATTTATGGATAAGCAAATGTGTTTTTGTTTTGTTTTTAAATGGTGTTTTAAACAATAACAACAACATCATTTAATCATTTTAAATTAAGAACTCAACCGATGAAGTCTAATGGACAGAAACGATCGTCTTGACAATCATAATTTTGGTATTTTGTTTACAATATTTAAAACCACTTGGTCTTTGCCACTGCTGGTGGACCGTTGGAATCCCCGAGGGTCTGCATAATCCTAGTACCTGATATTTCAGTACCAGCTGATAATCTTATACTAAAGTAATATTTGGCACTGATAACACCATTTAAATTCCAAATTTTCTTAAAGCTAAGATAGTTATCTTTTTACAGTGGTTACTCTTAGACGGATTTCTGCTATACTTTTAGATTTATTATTTGGCCTTGTATGATACCACTTTCTCTTTAAAAAAAAACAGATACTTTTGAAATTAGAGAAATCAACTGATGAAATCTTATCGACAGAAACGATCGCCTTGAGCATTATAACTTTGGTATCATGAAATCTTATTGACAGAAACGATCGCCTTGAGCATTATAAGTTTGGTATCATGTTTTTGATATTTAAGAGTGTTTACGCCACACTCAAGACTTTCGGTTATATGGTGGCTAGCAGTTTTTAATAGTGGAGGAGAGAACCTGGTTACAATGTACCCGGGAAGTGACCACATACCATCCGCAAGTAAACTGGCAGAAAATCAGCCTAGGTTCCAGCTGGGCTCGATGTAAGATCCTTGTACTCTTTGGAGTGAATGTAGGAAGAATCGACCCAGGGCCTGGTACCATAAGATATTTAATCAATTTTGAGAGTAATATTAAGTTAGCTTGCCTGTTTCAAAATACGCTAAAGTTTTAAGATTTAAGTACTTCTTAGGTTTAACGGTCGATACCGTTTCAAAGTGTTTGCAATGAGTGTTTTATCATGTTCTTTTTTCATATCACTTTTCTTATATACAAAATTTATGGCAATATCTTAATACTTTCAAACCTCATTTTATTTAGTATTCCTTTGGACAGACAATACATACATACATACATACATACATACATACATATATACATACTTACTAACATACTTGCCTACCATGTTCACACACACACACACACACACACACACACACACACACACACACACACACACACACACACACACACACACTTTCGCATACTTAGATGCATACAAAGAATTAATGTCTTCATACTTATTGCTGTGAAAATATTTTTCTATCAAGAGCTGATAAATAAATTAAAGATACCTTACTTGTAAATATTAGAGAGATAATACATGGATAATTCTTACAAAGTCCTTACCTGTTAGTTTGACAGGCATACTGATCTAAAAGTAAAAACACATCTTCAGTTCACGGAATTTATTTCTTTGATAATCTTAAATACTGCACTTGTATATAGATGATATCAGTTGATAATTATTTAATAATATACATTATTTAAATGAAGAATCTATATTATGATTTATTTTTAAGAAAACATGAACTCATACTTGATGCAAAAAAGAATATGTTCCATTCTCATAAAGCAATGATATAATTATATGCATGTACTTTACATTACGTGTTTGTTCTGTTGTTGTTTTGAATCATACTAATAACTGGTATATTATATTGACTTGTGAACACCTTAAGGTAAAGTGCCACAAATTTTGACCTGTGCTATGGACTGACGCTAAGGCAGCAAGGATTCTTTTACATTCCACGCCTTCCGCGACACGGGACCTCGGTTTACAGTCTCATCCGAAAGGCCCGTGACTTTCACTTTGAATGCCGAGCGTTTGGTGAAAGAACAGTCACTACCATGTTTTAAAAGGTATTTGGTATGAACCAAACACACGGGGACTTTCCAATAGTTGTTGAACGCTCTACCACCTGACCACCAGAAGCGGTACCTCTCAGTAGAAAACTGAGTATCTGTGTGTTAATTATCGGTATATATAAACAAAATGACAATTCTACTTACAGGTACAATTTCCAGCTTTTTTACAAGCACGGTAATCACAATACTGAAAACAAATACAACTAAATTAAGCCATTGATAATAGAGAATTAAGGGACATAGAACTAAGGGAATTTTCAAAGGTGGCATTCAGAACTTATCTTTCCTTTGAGCATGTGCATTACTAAAGTTTATTCTGAAGTTACGCTTTGTGCTTGGTAAAACATATAATCACGAATGTAGTGAAAACAATAATTGTCATCTGTTGATAAAATGCACCCCAAAAGAATGTGGTTCTTACCCAAACGATACCAATAGAGGTAAACTTAAATGTAATAAATAAGCTTATATAAACCTCCAATACCGACCATTATCTAAAAGACTCCAAACGCCACCTAAAACAACAAAACAAACAGAAAAGAAGTATAGAAAATACTGAAGATACGATATAGAGTTTTGATACCCAAGGGCAATAAAGGCCTCTAATGTTAAATACTGTAGAATAAGAAAATTTCGTAGGGTTAAAATTTTGTTATTTAGAAATAAAACAAATTCGTTGACATCAAACTTCGTTGAAATACCATTGCTAGGTATTATTTATGTAAATTTCGTGATGGTATAAATTTCGTTGATAAATTAAAAAAAATGAAATAAAGAAAGTAAAACCACATCGAAATTTCTGATCCTAAGGTTTAAAATTTGAAATGATATGATAACCGTTAACCTTTGTTTGTCGTTATCATAAAAAAGCATACGCCTGAAAATCGAGGGAAATCTTTGACGGTAAAATCTATACATACATATGTAAACCCTTTATTCCACTAAGAGGCTGAACATAAATGGCAAAATACCTGGCGAAAACGTCTCTAACTGTGAAGGTAAATTGATCATTTTCTTTTCTTAGGGCAGAGTTGCTAATTGTCCATTTCGAGTCTCCTCGCCTTATTTGTATTACAAACATCTCGATGTCATCTGAAATTATATTCCGTAAATTTTACGGTCGGTAAAATGATCTTGTTTGCGATTGCTCTGTTTCACTAAATGAAATGTTTAGTACCTGTTCGATTGCAGTTGTTGAGGCGTTTTTACCGACTTGATGAGGATTCGTTCCTCATTTGAATTAAGACAATGCTGCAGTATTTACTAAAATTTTTCTATGAATTCGGACTCCTCTATAAATAATGTTGACCGAGCACAGATCTGGCATTTGCTAATTTTTCTCTGGTCTATCGCCTGGGAGAATTTCTTGTGACGGTCACATTACAAACAGAGCTTGTTAAAGTTTGAAAATACATGTATACTGACAAAAATTAAAAGTTTTTAAATATAAACAATTCCTAATTTTTGTTATTGAGTGCACATACCTTCATGATTCAGTAGTTTATTTTCCCTTGTATCCGGCAAATAGATTTGAACTGGTTTTATGACATTTGTTGAGCTTGTGAAATGTAAAACAGGTGTGATTCCTACTGTTTCCTTCTGAGAATATGAAAAAAAGTTTTTAATACAATATTAACATTTAAAAAGGAACATTTTCTTGTGTAAAACTTCATTTGGTTTATTGTTTTGAAATCTTTTTGATAAGTAGTTTCTCTCTATATTTTGATTTAAATTTGACTGCAAATTCATACTGGGTGTGATTGATCTGCGAGGAAATCCTTACTCCTCCATCGCGCCTGATCCCACCTCTGGAGCTTCCGGAGACCCCTGCTTCTTAATTCATTCACCCTTAATGACACATTTGGTCTGGTCTAAGGCATTGCTTTACAGAAGAGTCAATTGTTTTTCAGGGGTCGATGAATTAAATATTTACCATATTATTGTTTTGTCGTCTGATTCTCCTGACCGTTAATATTTTGGTGTCTGTGTCTTTCATATTTGTTTGGTATCGCAAATAATTTTTAATTTATATGGAAACCTCACTTGCTACAAGCGATCAAAAACAACTTTTGAACAGGGCTATTATTTTCAGTCGGTGAATTGCGCGTTCTTAACAGTACTGTACTCTACTGTGAAAAAAAAATAAGTCAGTTATTTTTTCCTTCCACCTTCTCTTTGAAAGTCTCGTGCTATACCCTTAAAATCCTAGTTATCGAACTCAGGGTTCCCTGTTTGGAAAGAAAATCTCTTACTACTGAGTTCACACCCAGCGGTGTATGATTCCTATTTATTTAAGATTCGTTCAAAGCACCGGGAATCTTATAGAATCAGATATAGGTAAAATTTTCAAATACAGTAAACAGGATATGTAACATTACCATAAGTAACAACGTGCAAGGACTCTTTACTGCAGACTTTTCGAATACCATTTCAATTGACGCATCGCAGTTCATTCTAATTTTGCAGGCATTTGTGGATAATTTGTGCCTCTCAAAACCTTCCAAAGCGACATCTCTTCTGTCTGCCCGTTGACCATCGTCTTCGATCACTGTCATTATTTCTGGCAGGGTTTGCATTACGCATTCGAAAACTTGCCCTGTAATCTTGAAACCATTTCTGACAGTAAGTATTATGATATGTAAAATAAAAAGTATCAATTAAACAATACAAATGTTTTTGTGAATTTTACAGCTGCAATCTAGTACTGTATAGCAGGAAATTTCGCTGCCGTTTAATTTTCGCCTTTCTCGTCCTTAAATGAAAGCGCGAATTTAAAACAAAAGTGAAAAATTTCAAGCCAAATGATTAAAGCAAGGAAAAACATGCTATCGACAAGGCGATTTAGGGCGAATTTAAGACGGAGCAAATACGTTTTCTATCGAAAAGGCCGAAAATAGTATGTATGAGTTCCATCGACCGAACACCAATGCGGGTTTGATCATCGGATTGGGCAGGGAATTTTGGGAAATGGTAAGGCAGTCGCTAGGTCAGGCACATGGGTTATTCTCCGGATACCCGATCCCCCAACCAAAAGTAAGTACCTCATCACGTCATTTATACAAGTTGATTTAGCGTGTTTATTCATCGTTGTAGTATATATTATAAACATAATACTAAAGTTATAATGCTCAAGACGATATCGTTTCTGTCAATTAGACTTCATCAGTTGAGCTCCAGTTTGAAAAGTATTTGTATTTTCTAAAGATAAAGTGGTATCATACAAGGCCAAATAATATCTCTAAAAGTATAGCCAAAAATCCGTCTAAGAGTAACCACTGTAAAAAATGACTATCTTAGCTTTAGACAATTTTCGAATTTAAATAGTGTTCACAGTGTCAACTATTACTTTAGTATAAGATGAACAGCTGGTACCGAAATACCAGGTACTAGGTTTATGTATACCCTCGGGGACTCAAACGGTCCACCAGCAGTGGCAACGACCTAGTGGTTATAAATATTATAAACATAATACTAAAGTTATAATGCTCAAGACAGTTGAGCTCCTGTTTAAAAAGTATGTGTATTTTCTAAAGATAAAGTGGTATCATACAAGGCCAAATAATATCTCTAAAAGTATAGCCGAAATCCGTCTAAGAGTAACCACTGTAACAAAATGACTATCTTAGCTTTAGACAATTTTCGAATTTAATATCATAGTAGTTTATATCATTGCGACAGAATACGCTTTAATTGATTCCATATCCGTCTCTGTGTGTCAAACACATTTGTCTTCTGCCATGGCAGAGTGGTTAGAGCATCGCGCATTTAATGATAAAGTCTCCCACCTCTAAACAGCGGGGGTTCGAGTTCCGCTGAAAACTAGGCGAAGTTTTTGAGAATGTGTGCCAGTGGACTTCTGGAAAGCCAGTGATTCCTTCCCTGGCACATTGTACCTATTTTCTCTAATCCGCCATAAACAGTGGCCGTCACCATATAACTGAAAAGTTGTTGAGTAACACTGTATCATTTAATTATGAAGTTCTGCAGGTGAGATATTTACCTGTAAAGGTAAAATATCTTGCAGGAAAATAAAACATCCTGCAGGAAAATAACGACCAAAGGAATTTTTGTTCTCCTGTAGGAAAATAAAATTCTCAGGGATAAAAAGAAAATCGCCTCAGGATAAATGAAATAGAAAAGAATATCTACAAAATATGTCTATTCAGTACAAATTATGCTTAAAGATTTTAATTTATATGCCATTCATACATGAACTTTTCACATACAATTTCAGAAGAATAATTCAGTATGAAATTTCCCCTGCTACCCCCTATGATCAGTTCAGAAAGCAATAAAAGAAAAAAAATTAAGGTCATTCTACTTTAAATCCAAACACTGTTTGTGTATGTTAAGGTGTACAATTTATATATCATTTTATACTGTTAGTCTGTTGACACACACACACATCATGTGACTATACAACTACCATAAACACTGTATATTCATTGAAGTTAGATTTACACTCATCAAAGAAAGGCTATCTGCCTCCTGCTGTAAAAAAGTAGTGAACATGTATAGGACCTACACAAAGGCTATCTGCCTCCTGCTGTAAAAAGTAGTGGACATGTATTGGACCTACACAAAGGCTATCTGCCTCCTGCTGTGAAAAAGTGGTGAACATGTATAGGACCTACACAAAGGCTATCTGCCTCCTGCTGTGAAAAAGTAGTGAACATGTATAGGACCTACACAAAGGCTATCTGCCTCCTGCTGTGAAAAAGTAGTGGACATGTATAGGACCTACAGCAGCAGATATATCTGTAGATTGTATTGATTAGAACTATAAATAATAGTTAACACACACCCCCTCCAATCTATAGACAGGAATCAGGTTGGTGCATATTGTACCTTTATCGTAGACTTACCATTCACCCGATGCTGAACAATGATGTTACATAACATACATAATTATTTTGAAACAATTTTACATGATTTCTGTGCATTATTGAACAGCTGAGATGGATCAATGTACACATCGTGGGAGCCAAACTGAATACAGGAACAAATAAACTATACTATTACATAATATAAGAAATCCCCATCGAACTATTTTTTCGGATGCAAAACACTGAGAGATGACATTTTGTAACACAAATAAAGAATACCGAATGCAATATTCATATGTGTGTCGTAAAACAACATCGAAAGTAACAGCTTTTGAACTGGATAAAACGTTGATAATTCTCTCACATGAAACTGATTAGATGTCGGAGAAAATGTTATCCCATCCTACAGGGTGAGATAAACCAATTCCGGAAGTACAGGATCTACTGCTCAAATGTTTTTGTCGTCTGCAGATGGATGGATGCAGTTACTTCTTTTTACTGTTTCAACGTGAGAGAAAAACAGTCAAACACAATTTTGAGGGAGGGGAGGGATGGCGAAATCTCGATCCTCGTGCACAAAATTTTGCAAGCCTCGTCATGGACAAACTAAATTGTGTGCACTCGGATTGAGATTTCGCTATCCCTCCCTCAAAGTGGTGTTAGATTACGCTATTCTCAGTGGATCAATTATATTACCTTACAAGCCTCGACATTGAAAACAACATTGAATCAGTATTAAAGAACGATTGCATCCATCATTATTTACGAACAGGCGACAAAATATGTTAGAAATTAGTTCAGAAACGTCCGGATAAATGGGCTCATCTCACCCTACAGGGTGAAATACCATTTTCCTCGAATGAGGACTAGTCACACGTGTATCTTTAACCGCTAGGAACGTGTCTACTCTTAAAGCATACAATTCTGATCTATTCTGATTCTAATACCTTTGTCATTGGCACCCTAGTCCATGAATTTTTGGAAAAATACAAAAGGGTTATAGATGAAGATTCGTCGTCTTCGACGTTGTAGACTTGAAGTTTGTATTCTCCCTGTAAAAAGGTAGTATATATATTTTACAAATATGCCATTTACAGATTTCATATACTTGTAAACGTTTTGGGTTCAATAGTAAATATACTGTCTTGGTATTGTCCAAAGCAAACAAAACCTGATTTATTGAGGAATTGTGTGTATGTGTTCTAGAAATATATATAAAAAATATGAGAAAACAAAACAAGAAAACAAATAAGCATATGTAAAATGTACGTGATAATTAGCTCAACAGAAAAATAAAAGACTTGGATAGAATATGACAAAGAATGAAAGTGAAAATCCCGTGCAAGTCAAAACTGAAATTTTGATTTATTTCTCAAACCATTTGTAATTTAAATGTTATATTTGGGGCAATACATTTACAAAGACATATATTCAGTTTCATTAATTCATCGTCGTTAGTTTGACTTAATAATAGCTTGTGCTAACCTTGTTGTATCGATATCGATTTCAGAAACCGACTGTAAAAAGAACTTTATTATTAATGCTTTGTCATCTTTAGTTTTGCATTTTCTTTACTTGATAATAAGAGTTTATTTTTTTCCTTTCAATATTGAAATGTGGAAAATGGATCCATCGGCAAATACGATTAAATCTTATAATATACAGTAATATATTCGTTTTTGAAATATTAATACTCGTATAGTACTTACCCGGGAAGCGATCCGCCCAACAGGAATACAATGAAAGGGGTTGCATTTTATTTGCGTCTTATATTTTAGTAAATGGCTGTGTGAGCGTTTTATATTCTTGACTTCGTAAATTTGTATTGCAAACAAACCAACACAACAGACGTTTTCAAACGTTAACATTAGCCTGGTGGATCCGTTCTCCGGGTTAATGAATCTGCAATTGAAAACGCAATTTGATGTTTTCCAAATCGTAGAATTCGGAGTAAGAATAAAAGTACAGGAGAAATATGGAAAACCAGTACGAAAGCATTAACTTTGACGAATACAGGAATACAATGTTGACCGATCAAACATTGAATCTGTGCGCATGTAATTATGCAAATTCGAAATAAGCTACAACATTCCATTATATTTTCAACATTAAGAGAGACCTGCTTTACTACAATTCAATTTTACAAAAAAAAAAAAAAAAAAAAAAAAAAAAAAAAAATGTTTTCATCTTGTTGACCTCTTCTGGTCTCATTCCTTTTGTGGATTCGCAATTGTTTATCATGAGACCATTTTTTAAAATATCCAATTTGTCGTTTTCTAATAATGTTTTTCATATCTTATATGTCGTATTCTAATGTTAAATTTCGATTATACATTGGTACTTCTTCATTTTGATTTGAAAGCATAATATTTAATACCGCTCTGGACATATTTGATATTTAACGTATGCCCCACCTTTGATAAGGTTTGTATTAAAACTCGAATTCTGATTGGCAACTCAATGGAATTTCTGGAAATTTTCAAAAATTGGTTGTGATGTTTAAGTCTCAGATACCAAAGTATAAACCTTCAGGATGTCCAGGATACATAAACAAATCTTGTGAATGTTTGGATATCCAGAGTTGGGATCAGGTGTCATGGAGGAGTAAGCATCCCCTGTTGACCGGTCACACCAGAGGCGAACTTCCAAGGGTGGGGGTTGATGGATGGGTGGGTGGTGATTTCTGTTACATAAAATACGGTGATTGTGTTTTCTGTACCTGTAAAATGTGTGGGAACTATTTCGTGTTACCACACAGTGAAGTAAAACCATTTCTTCTCTTCTTTTTCTGTCACACCAAACAGCAGTACTAAAAACCAGATTATGAAATTCAATGTCTTCTACTGCCGTGTTTCTTACATATCTTTCCAGCGTTCCAAACTATCAAATGTAAATGAAAATAAATGATAGAATTCTAAAGGCTGTAAGTTGCAAAGTATATCATCAGAATCCCCGTGGCAGAATGATCAGAACAGCGTCGGTTCGAAATGCGTTGTAACCTAAGGTGACTTTGTAAAACAAAAAGTCAGACAATTTACTTGTGGATGATGTGACGTCATTTCCTGTGATCTTTATAAATAGAGTTTCGTCTTCATCATTAAAACCGATAGCAGACGTATATGTGAGTATAATGTTGTCTGTGGCGGACAAGTGATAACTTTGGCATCGACGAAAAAATGAATAAATAGTTTATTTGTCTTTCATGACCTCTTCAATACAATGTAGTACATCAAAGTACATCACCGTTTGATCGATTTCGAGTACATGTTAAGACTAACATATTCATGTCTGATATAGAATGGAGGGAATTGATAATTTTTTGAATATCTGACATGTAAGTATATACATATCTAGTAAATATTGGACAAACACGGACCTCTGGAAAGCAAGAGATGGAACCAGGTGCCAGGAAAAAGTAAACATCTCCTGTTGACTGGTCGACCTGCCGTAAGTCCACAGTCAAATCCAAATGAAACGAATCATCGTCACAATTGGTTTGTTTGTTTCTTTGTTTATTGTTGTTTAACGTCCCACTCGAGAATATTTCACTCATATGGAGATGTCACCAAATGCCAGTGAAGGGCTTCAAATTTTGGCCTATGCTCGGCACTTACGGCTATTGATCAGTGAGGGTTATTTAACGTGCCGACAACTACTGTGACACGGGACCTCGGTTTTTACTGTCTCATCCGAAGGACAGGAAAACAACCTGGCGCCGGCTGGACTCGAACTCACGACCTCACGATCCAGAGTCGAGCGCGCTACCGACTGAGCCAGGCCCGCTCCGTCACAATTAGTACAGACGTTTCAACAACTGCTGTAAAACAGGCAATTCAAAATATCATTCGTGAAATGAGTAATCTCAAACAAGACTATTATACTGAACGTAAAATCTGTGGAACATTGACGATATCCGTGTGTTAATAATTTGTCAGTGAGTAGTTTACCTCTGGCATATCGGATCATTTGTGTAATATGAACGCCATACGCAGGTGATTGTTGGATATTACTACTTAAATGTGGAAAATTGACAAACGGAAATCCTAAATCGTCGCGTTTGTCAGATAGCCTAGTAACTATTGAAACGAAATCAATAGCCGTTATCACTGAATTGCAAAATTTGAAAAGATATTTTTTTCATTAGTTACGACAATGTACCCTTTAATGAATACTGAGGTTCTGAATAATACATTGAACGATTAGAATCAGTTACTACTGGTGAGAATACCACAAATATATTTAAATATTCATGTCATTTCTCAAAACAAAACAAAACAATATAAAAACAAGAGATATTCACATTTACAATTTGTGTAATATGAACGCCATACGCAGGTGATTGTTGGATATTACTACTTAAATGTGGAAAATTGACAAACGGAAATCCTAAATCGTCGCGTTTGTCAGATAGCCTAGTAACTATTGAAACGAAATCAATAGCCGTTATCACTGAATTGCAAAATTTGAAAAGATATTTTTTCATTAGTTACGACAATGTACCCTTTAATGAATACTGAGGTTCTGAATAATACATTGAACGATTAGAATCAGTTACTACTGGTGAGAATACCACAAATATATTTAAATATTCATGTCATTTCTCAAAACAAAACAAAACAATATAAAAACAAGAGATATTCACATTTACAATTTGTGTAATATGAACGGCATACGCAGGTGATTGTTGGATATTACTACTTAAATGTGGAAAATTGACAAACGGAAATCCTAAATCGTCGCGTTTGTCAGATAGCCTAGTAACTATTGAAACGAAATCAATAGCCGTTATCACTGAATTGCAAAATTTGAAAAGATATTTTTTCATTAGTTACGACAATGTACCCTTTAATGAATACTGAGGTTCTGAATAATACATTGAACGATTAGAATCAGTTACTACTGGTGAGAATACCACAAATATATTTAAATATTCATGTCATTTCTCAAAACAAAACAAAACAATATAAAAACAAGAGATATTCACATTTACAATGGGTGGCTTGTCTTCAACAAAGGCCGTTTCTTCCTTTTGAATTTCTGGAACTGGAATAAACAAAATTACATAAACTGTGTGTTTTGTAAATGTTCTTTCTTTTGTACTACTTAGAATGATGTACAATAACAAAAAGAGATTCTTATATATCCTATATTTTTGTGAAAATTGCTTCCGAAACCCAGTTTGGCAATTATTCATATACAATTTATTAATTCGACCTTACTATTTGTATATATGTAAACCACACTGGACTTGACTGTTTTTTTTTTTTGCCTACGTGTATGTCTTTTTTGTTACATCTAAGTAGTAAAAAACAAAAAATTTTGTTGTTGAAAAAACAACGCATGTCCCTTTAAAATCCAAATAATTCCATACAACTGCAATACCGTTTGATACCGCGGTATTTATATAAAATTTTTACCTTTATCAGAATTTCATAACATGATGTTCATTATTTATTGTTCATTTTGTTTTCATAGTGTAGACCTATAATCGGACAAAATATTCATTGCATAGTTTTAAAAATCACATCCTCATATATGACGCACCCAGGGTAGGTGAGAATGAGCCGAAGAATCTAGGATTCATTGCGACCTACATATACACTCATTCAAGCATAATATGCCCAATTAAAGACTTTACAGTTATTTTTATTGTTTAATATGTGAATTTTTCCCCACTCATACGTAATCATCTTCTTACCAAAACACTTCTTTACCCCAAAATATATTGTGGACATTACCCGTGAAATAACACCTCTAAACATATCATCAAATAACATTGGATTAGATTTTTGTTTGATCGGTCGAGTGACCTTAAACAATTTGCAAGTAAAAAGTATGTCCTTACAATGGATTCGATTCTTGTGTTATATGCCAGAGCACGTTGAAATAATTATAAAAAGGTATTATTCCTTTACGAGATCAATGGATTCTGTTTTTGTGCGATATATACTCGGAAATGGAATAACATAAATTGATACTATATCTGTACGTTCTCATCATTGGCAGACAAGATGACCCTTCTGTAACCTATATAACACGGCCAAATATTTTGTACTAAAACATCATAGACATAGACAAAACTCCGACATCAAAGTGCACATTTTATCATATTTACCTTTCAAACATCCGAAAAAATCTCTGATGATATTTTCTAGTTTCCAAAACAAATGATCATTTAATTCCTGATTGAATATCAGAGCAGACGATGTGGAATTTTCAGTCTGAATCTCTGCGACTTCAGCAAAATAAATTGTTAATATTGTCACAAATATATTGACTGCTAATATCGAGACAATCAATGCAAACAATCCCACAAAGACATGTGCTTGTATCGTGTGCATCTGTGGGTACTTGTTGAATGACGTCATTAAGAGTAGAAAGCGGAACAAGGTCAATAACGAGGAAGGCAGGTCTTTAAAGTCTGCTAATGACGAACCTACCGTTACTACAAGGTATGATGCAAAGGCAAACACAAGGATGAATAATAGTATAGAAAATGAGAACAGAGTAAGTCTTGCCCTGATCAGAGAGGTGTACAGAATAAAAATGTGGTAATTCATATTTAACGGCTTCAGCAAATCCAGTGAGATTAAAAATAGAACAGTGGCCATGCACCATTGGTAAATGATATCGAATAACTCTACCAGCTCAAATGAGACATACTTATCTGAAATTAAAAAATATCAAAATTAAGATATAATAACAAAATTTAAGTGCTAAAAGTTCAATACCTAAGGTACTCTATCTGTACCGTTGTCATTAATATCACATGACATGTGTATTGATAAAACAGGAAATCCCACTTGGTAAATGCAAATATATTTTTAATTAAATGAATAGAAGTAAATCCACTTCATGTTACTTGGCGTGCGTAGTAACTATTTTATTATCATGCAGGCAATTCTTAATGTTTGTCGGTTGGGACTATCATCACAGAAATTGTGTTGTACACTGAACTTCTGTCGATATGATAACAAGTGGGGACGATTTACTCTAGCCAGTGTAATTCTAATACCACTACATTGTGCTTTCTGCATTACATAATATTGTGAAGCTTGTCTAAGTAAAAAACAAGGGTTCACGAGACTGCAACCCGCCACTGTATATGAACTGAGTTTTACCAGAAATAAAATACATGTATTCACATTCTAACAACCGGGAAAACCCTTTAAATCAAAGCAAATTATAAACAGTACATAATGGACAAAAGGTATCTATATAAAATCCGGAGGATGTAGGTATTACGTTTCATGGATGCATTGTGCAAATAACGCTATGCTAATTAACGATCCATTATTTGCTTGTAAAATCCACTGTGTACAATGAAATCCAATAATTGCAAAAAAAAAAAAAAATAAAAAAATAAAAAAATAAAAGTAGAGTTGTAAAACTACCCTATTTGACCATGGTATACTTAATGATGTTAATGCATTTTTTGTTTTTCATTTCTAACCACTTCAAAACATCGCAACCATTTAAATCTGTATAAAGTGGTACTGATCGACAATCAAGTTTGACTGTTGATCTTCCTTTTCTATTTCTCAAATACTTATAAGTAGGTTTAATGCAGTGTAAATATATACTGAATAATCTATATCACTATAACATAAAATGAATGGGGTGCTCAATAGGAAGAGGCCTCACGGACCTTAACGGCCACCTGAGTAAAATGTATGATTAGTATACGACTATGTTGATTTTTAAAAATTTTGAATGTGTTTTACACCGCAATCAACAATTTTTCAGTCATATGGGGCGGCCAGTTTTTTTCATTGGTGGAAGGGAGAACCAGTTTACAATGTAACCGGGAAGAAACTTCCGCAAGTAAACGGACGAACTTTCTCACAAAAGTCAGCTTAAGTTACAGCTTGACTCGAAACTGTGTGGACCAGAAGTGAAACACGTCATGGTTCAAAGCGCGATGCTCTTACCACTTGGCCACGGAAGCCCCAATATGTTGACTACCCACATTTAATAGAGATTCACATGGGGATATTTCATACCACATTTGGTGAAAATTTACCCAAGCCCTGTATCATTTACAAAATTTAGGCTGCTTTTCATGGGTATAGTTCTTACCAAGTTTGGTTAACATTGGTTAACTAGGCCCGGTCTGTATGGTAGAATATTGACCTACTTATCTATTAAATGTTATGTAAGTGGTATTAGGGTATATAATAACTAGAAATATTTTATGAGAAAAAATGAAAATGATAGATGTTTATGAAATTCTGTGATAGTGATTTTTTAAGAAATAAGGTATATAGTTACCGTTTGCAGAGCTGTTCCGTATTTTCTCAATGGCTAAAATAGTCTGATGTATCCTTATGATGTAAAATGCAATCGCGGCAATGGACAAAAATAGTTCTATTCCTCGAGTCCAGATGGCTAACGTTTTATAACAGTTTGATCTTGTTTTATAGATTTCAAAGAAATATAAGATGATTCTAACAAACACAATCACCAGAAACAACAGCTGAAGGAACAACACGACATAATCCCAAGTGTCCGTATATGGATATAAATTAAATGACCAAACTTTAACCGTCATCGTGTACATACCAAACTGTGACAATTCGAACGCGACCTGAAGATGACAGAATAATCGCGTGTTTGCATTGAATGAGACCGAATCCACAAATATTGCCCTGGTATTGATATCGATCCAGATGTTATTTTGAATTTCTTCTATCACCTTGAGAACCAAGGATTGCTTCAGCCCTACCTCCACTACATAACCGCCACCTCTATAAATAGCATTAATGCCGATATATGGTAGAGAGTTTGTTATGCTTTCATCTCTGTAAACAAATCCCGGTGCAGAAAGTGAGTTTTCATCATAGCAAGAATTGTTGAATGGCTTCCACCCTGAAATAAACAAATGTACGCTAAATGTCTGTCATTGTTGGAATTTTATATCCTGGACATCTTAAAGTTATATATTTTGGTATCTGTGATTTTTTATACTGATATCATGGAGTAGAAAGACAGTGAGAAAAAAATAGCAAAATGCCGAAATAAATGTTGTTTAATCAGTTTTAAATGTTGTTAAATCAGTTTTCTTTTCTTTGGCCTTTCTCTGCAATTTCAATGTTCAATTACAAGTATTTGGTTCTTGAATTACAAGTATTTTAATGTTGAATTACAAGCATTTTAATTTGGAATTACAAGTTTTTTTATAAATGTTGAATTACGAATATTTTAATGTTGAATTATTTAAATGTTGAATTACAAGCATCTTAATGTTGAATTACAAGTATGTTATGAATTATTACTATTTTAATGTGGAATTAAATGTATTTAAATGTTAAATTACAAGTATCTTAATGTTGAATTACAAGTATCTTAATGTTGAAATATAAGTATTTTATGTTGAATTTCTAACATTTTAGTGTTGAAATACAAGTATTTAAATGTTGAATTACTCCTATTTTAATGTTGAATTACAAGTATTTTTATGTTGAATTTCTAGCATTTTAATGTTAAAATACAAGTATTTAAATGTTGAATTACTCCTATTTTAATGTTGAATTACAAGTATGTTGAATTTCTAGCATTTTAATGTTGAAATACAAGTATTTAAATGTTGAATTACTCCTATTTAAATGTTGAATTACTCCTATTTTAATGTTGAATTACAAGTATTTTTATGTTGAATTTCTAGCATTTTAATGTTGAAATACAAGTATTTAAATGTTGAATTACTCCTATTTCAATGTTGAATTACAAGTATTTTTATGTTGAATTTCTAACATTTTAGTGTTGAAATACAAGTATTTAAATGTTGAATTACTCCTATTTTAATGTTGAATTAAGAGTATTTTAATGTTGAATTACGAGTATTTTTATGTTGAATTTCTAGCATTTTAATGTTGAAATACAAGTATTTAAATGTTGAATTACTCCTATTTTAATGTTGAATTACAAGTATTTTTATGTTGAATTTCTAGCATTTTAATGTTGAAATACAAGTATTTAAATGTTGAATTACTCCTATTTTAATGTTGAATTACAAGTATTTTTATGTTGAATTTCTAGCATTTTAATGTTGAATTACTCCTATTTTAATGTTGAATAACGCGTATTTTAATGTTAAATTACAAGTAGTTTAGTCATTTGTATTGACTTTGTTATTTCTGATTATTGTGGTCTAGCAATATCTTATCAGAACACAAGTCCAATTAACGACATACTTTTATCCTGTACGCGAGAGTACCTTTTAGGTACACCCTAGATATGGCTAAGTAAATTAATAAAGTAGAGGGTCTGCAGTAGGTCATAAAGTCATTGAATAAAATATATATTATAATATAATCCAAATAAAAATGTACAGTGGGACATCGTTATCAAGACCACCTAACTGACCGAATATCAACAGTGGTCTGGTTCGCGATGCGATCTCTAAAGTGTGGGTCTGGACATATTAAGTGAACATGAATGTTTTTCAAACGACTTGATTGTTATGTCCTTATATAAGAGATGGACTCCTAAACACGGTCGTCTTGGGGGGAGTTTAAGCTGTAATTAATGGACCATTTTGGAGTTGTCTTGTTACGTCACGATTCGTCATAATAGAGTGCGGTTTCATAGAGCAAAGTAGGGCATCATTATATTCCGGATAAGCAGTTTATCACCTCTATGACCAGGGATATTAATATCATGAAGTAATAGGTGCCAGATTTGAAAATTAGATTACAGGAAAGTGATGACACTTTCCATATTTACAAGAGAGATAACTTAACTAAAATTAATTCCTCGTAGATGAAGTGAAATAAGATATCTCCGACTATCGTCAATGAAAATATTACATAACATGAATCGACCTTGCCCATTTTTCAGATGACGTCACGTAGTCTAAGTACAAAGTATTGTGACGAAACTGAACGGAATCGTACAACTCGAAAATGGTCTATTGCGTTATCATTAAACCTTGACAGTAATCTTCTTTTGTTTCGTGTTGAAAGGAATACCCATACTTGCAAATAATAACAGCGTTTTCCATTGGATATGGGACGTCACAGTTCCCTACAACAGACGTAATCGTAATATTTTATTAGATACAATGATGGCTGATAATGACGTGACATTTATGTCGTAGAGTAAAAACAACGTTAAACGTGAAAGATCTATACAATGGTTTGAAGACCAAACTGTTCTCACAAGGTATTATTTATCATGGTAAATTTCTTATATGAAGATCTGGCAGATCTCTTCGAGCGAAATATATAATTGCATACACAGTTTTGCACATTCGCTTCTATACTGTAGAAGGTAAATAAATAGCTGTGTTGATATTCGCTGTATTTTCATTGCTGATAAATCATAGAATTAAAAACCAGTGATAAGTTTAAATGATTTTTATACGACTTGTATTGCGATACCTGGATTTATATTGATCCTACCGCCGATATGCGAATAATAATAATAATAATAATAATAATAATAATAATAACAATAATAATAATAAAATAATGAAAAGGTGGCTACCTCAGGTAAAGAAATATTATAATATAATATGATAATAAGTTTACCAGTTATAATTTTGAAAAACGAACCAACAGAAATGCTCAAGACGATGGTTTCTATGAATTAGACTTCATCAGTTTAGCTCCAATTTAAAACAAATGTAGTTTCGAAAAAGGAAGTGGTATCATATCTGGCCAAATAATAATTCTAGAAGAATTGCCAAAAATTGAAAATATTTCTATCTTACTTTTGAAGAATTAATATTTAAATGGTGTTGTAAGTGCGAAATATTACTTTAGTATACGATATTGAGCTAGTACCGATATACCAGGTACTACTGTGTGTCCCAGCAACTTTTAAAAGTTTTTTTTGTAAATATTTCATAAAAAATGTTGTCGTTTGGGAACATTATCCACACAGTCATTAAATATAACCAGAGTCATAAACTCATATATCCATTTACGGTAAATCTTAAATAATCGCGAATTGATAAATTGTATTCCTTTCCTATCTTGGAAATGATGTTTACAAACAATGTGCTTGTGCGCAAGTCATTAGAGAAGTCAATTCACGTGCAGGCGTGTTTGCCACTATTTTTAATCTAGTGTCTATTGTAACTTTCGAGTGATGATACGTATACACCCGATGATAATAATAAACAGTTCCAATGAAAAACAACAACAACAATGGCCGCTGACATTACCGTTAATCGAGATCAGAAAATCTTAAAGGGTTTAACTAGGATCTGGAGTATTGGAGGGCCTCCTTCGTATTTGAATGCAGAATTGATTACGACTTTGACCCTCTTTAAATAAAATAGCAATTTTATTGATAATTCTATAGTTTCTTTCATGTAATCTAAAAAAAACAACACTTTCCGGGTTTGCAGGGACACACAGTAGGGTTATGTATACCAATGTGAAAAATACATCCCGTGGAATGAAACCCTATATAGCCTTTTAAATATATCACAAGTTAACATTAATCATTCCAGACGTATATACAAAACTAATAATAAAACCAACCAACAGATAATTGTTTTATAAACTTATTTCAACTTGAAAAGTACGGACAATAGTTGTGTTCCAATATTACCTACGCCAATTGATTCACCTGGTGTGGGGTTACTAGAAAGAATCATTTGATATATGTACCGATAATCATGTCCGTGCTAAAATAAAACTAAATAAGAAAAATCCCATAAAGTGGTTTTATACTTTGAGTTGAACTTGGCACCATCAAAAGCGTTTAATTTTTTTTATAGAATCAATCGATATACATTTATCAATAATGATACTCGTGCTAGAAGAAAATTAAATATAAATTCAAACAGAAAATGGTTTTATAAATTGATTTGAACTTAACACGCGCAGACATCAAAAGTGTTGTATTTGGATGTTACTTTACGTCATTTGAATCACTTTACTAAATATTAAATAAATCGGCATGAATATGTAAAGCGTATAATTATGTCACTATGGGGAGCATTATGAATGTTTTACAGTACATGATACTTACCGCGTGTTCTAACTTGACGAAGTCTTATTAGTCCAAGTCTGTAATTATACCCGTTATACATAAACTTTTGTTCATATGCAGTTCGAAGTTTTTCGCCATTGTTATACCATTTTGTAAACACCGCCGGTGTAAAGTAATCCTTCAACCAAAGGTAAATATCGTCCGTTGAATTGACCTAAAAGACAGAGGAAAAATGTAATGTGTTACTCCCTGTCTCTATTTTTTCACTAAGTCAGCGGAGGATAAGGTTCCACTGGAACCTAAATCTGTTATCGTGGGGAAGTTTGTCATTGTTTATTTGCGGACGGCTGGCGGTCTCTTACCGGGTACAATGTAAACGGATTCTCTTCTCCACCATTTTAAAATGGCCGCCACTATATAACCTAAAAATTGTTGAGTGTACGTAAAACACCAATAAAAAAGTAAACAATCTGCTATAAATAATACAGGAAATTTTATTCCTTAAATGACAGAAATATTATCTATACAGTTAGGAAAAGAAATGGGTTAAAAAAATATCCAAGCATCATTTGTAGAATTTGATATGAAAAAAAATAAATAAAACGTTGTACTACCACAAAGCTGTTCTTTACAGAATTACTAAGCTGCTCATTCTGTCGATGCGATACGGTCACGATATTATGGGAACATATCATAGCCACAATTATGACGTATAACAGCTTCCATAGTCCATCCCGGAAGTATGACATTAACTGACTATCCATTTGTAGCCGTCGCCGCATTTGACGAAGCTCCACGCGTGACTCCTTTGAATCAGGACAAGGGCAATATTCAATTATCGTACCGTCCAAACCAATGATATCCCTTGTTGATTGTGCATCTGAAAATGACAAATAATGTAGGTGTATTCCATACACAGAATGTTCTGGATCTATAATATTTTGATAAACAGTAAATGGATATTATCAAATTTTCAGATAGACAGTATTTATGGATTCTGAATTAAAAAAAGTGTACAGTGTCTTAGAACACATGACAAATTGTCGCTATGAACAACATTTACTTAAAACTACTATTTATTGCGAACGTAAAAATGAAAATGATACACACACATACACACACACACATACACACACACAAATACACACACATACACACACAATCACACATACACACACCTATAAACAGTACAAAGGAAAACAATACATCTATAGCATATTTGTCCTTTTTGTATATATTTTCAAATAATAAAAAATACTGAAATGCACACAGGGTTACTCATCAGAATTTGTGTAAAGTAAAACTTATCAAATTCTAAATGTAACAATTTCTTTATTTTTGAAAAACAGAACATGCCTTAAATCAATATCTGTTCAGATATATTTCATTACGATTTTTGATAGTTTGTAAATTATTTACACCGAGAAACAACGGTCGACAAAACAAATGTAAAGTAATTAACTCGTTGGGGAGATAACTGGTCAATTCATGGATTTACTGACCTACATATCCCGGAGTTACATCGTTATCAGGCGGTTGGAATACTTCCGGATTGGGACTATCATGCAATTCTTGACGTCCAGGTCCCTTTAGCAAACATGCAAAAAGTATGGCAAGAAGGGCTACCTGAAAGATATTAAATAATTAACATTGGATCTCATATGACTTAGCAGTTACCAGATAAAGGTATACATTCAGTGATTTGCACTTTATTGCATTGGGGATATTGGCCTTATTTCGCTCCTGGTGTTATTTTTGAATTTATAAATGCCGAAGTACATTTAATTACAGAGTTAGGAGTGTAGCACAGGTTAATGTTCATAGTTCAAGACACATGTTTCTCATACTTTGGATTGGAAAAGCCAATTATTTTCCTGGAAGAGTTTTACTTATATCTCCCTCCCTAAGCATGGAAAACATTTAATTGGACGTACATGATAAGACACACATTTTTTCATTCGAGGTTAGATTAGCACAAGTGTGATAAATCGCCATTGTGTACTGTCTGGATACTATCGATTGAAATTGACATCAGGATTACAGATTTCTTTCTCTCTACCAAAGCATTGTGATATATCCCAACGAAATAGAAATAAAAGACACCACGGAACCGAATACAATACATATGCTTCCTGCTTGGACATTTCACTTACTATGGACACAGACGGGAAATAAACAACCAGGGCATACGGGAAATATGATGATTTTGGCTTTCCTATAATTGTCAACTTTCCACATTTAAGTAGTAATATCCCCTGTAGATCTGTAGCGTTTATATCTCGCAGATGATCAAATATGCAGAGCGTGTACAACATATGAACATTTCATATACAGAGCCAAATTACGTACTGATAAGTTGCTGTCACATGGATATCAGGAATTGCTTTTAATGTCAAAATTTCACAAATTGCAGGTAATGACCTGGTTTGCAGTTATAATGTATCACTAGATACAATGTTTAATCGCCTGTCCGATAGTGGTTGTTGAAACGTCGTTATCGATTATGACAAAGATTCATTTAATTATTTATATTGAATAATACTGTGGACTTATGGTGGATGTGCTTACTCCTCTAGGGCATCTGATCCCACCCTTGAATATTTATAGGTCCATGTTTGTACAATGTTCACCAGACTGATGGGAGTAAGCATTCCCGTTTGACCGGTCACACGGTTCACAGTCAAATTCAGATGATATAAATGTAAAAGTAAGTCCTCGTCACAATTAGTACAGATGACTCAAGAACTGCTATCAAACAGATAATTCAACATTTCATTTAGTGAAACAGAGTAATTGTTAAACGATTTAAACATTTTTGCAAACAATAATGAACACGAATGCCTAAAGATGTACCAATAAATATTCGCAACTGCAAGTCCATTTTAAACCAAAATATTGGATATGCTAACGGTCTAAACATGAAGAAAAATTACGAATCCCAGGTGTCAAAGTCAACGTCCCTTGTTAGCATGCAGCATCCACGCAAATGTTCCATGGGAACATTTTAAACAGACGAAATAGTAAATATTGATGTAATTCACATACCTTTACTGGTTCAAGAAGTATAATACTCTGGACTGTTCCAATGAAAAAAGATAACATCCAATCATTTGTTTTTTCTTTCCCAAACTGCAGAGAATATAAGAAAGTGAAGAATCCACAGGCACTGATACATCCAAACACAATCCCGTATGCAAAGAATATTGTCCACCATGGCAGCAAACACTTCGATTTAGTACCAATGCTAGAATAACATCTTCCTTCATTTCTGAATTTACGATTGCGGAAAATTGCTATTATAAATATGGAAGGCAAGAATGCAATGCTGGCTGACATCAAACCAACATAAACCTGTTTTGCACTGAATGTAAATGGCCCTAATTTGATAGAGGCTTTGTATGGATTTTCCGCGTCTTTCACCTCGCCGTCTTCTTGATTATACCACATAGCAGACGTTAACATAGACAAGAATAAAAGAGCCAGTAGTGACCACAGCCTTTGAACACGAGTGTATCTGCTATAAAATGGCCGCTTTGAAATGGAAAACCACAAATTGTCGTCGAACAATCGTCTTTTACTATTTTCTCGAAAAATAAGTTCGCCATTGACTGTTTCCTTGGTTACAGGGTAAAGTGTTCTCCAGGTTTGTCCATCATAACAGTCTAAAGATAGCCACTGTCCACATATGAATACATATCTAATATTAAACAAAACATGTCAATAAAAACATTAAGGTTAACCAGTTTTTTTCTTTTTGCATAATTATGTAAGAGAGTACAGACATCAGTATTAACAGGAAGAAAGGAAAGTTTGTAAAATCCGGATATTAACGGAAAGAAAGGAAAGTTTGTAAAATCCGGATATAGAATCATTCATTGTATATTTCAAGACAATACCCCAACCTTTATATAGACAAAAGGAAGTATTATTCAGATTTAGATAACACCCTAATCATAATAATTATATGTTCATATGTAAGTAAGCATATTGTGTTGTTACAAATCTTTTTTTTTCTAAAACGAATCCCTATGGATCTTCTCGAAATGATAAAAGAAAGAACTACAATTTTACTAACTTTTTATTTGTACTCTCTTCAGTCACAACAATCTTGTTCAGCATCCATCGAGGTGAACTTCCTTTGTTGTCATGCCATATCTTTAATCTTTGAAGGTCCCCTATATCTGATTTAGTCGCAAGCTTAAAATTGGAACACGTACCTCTCGCAAAATTCTGTGAAAGTTTAATTAATGTATGAGATAATATTAGTATAGAACACAAATCAAGAATTCAGAAGATTTTCGATTGAATATTTACCCTGGTTTCATGGGTTTTTGACGATCTAAGCTCCCTTCCAAATGATTCGATGTTAAC
>BROG01001734.1:0-30567 GCA_030159075.1 Atrina japonica | reverse complement strand
TGTGACTTTCTTTCCGTTTACCTCCTGTAAATGAGTGGCTTGAAAAATATACAAATATTTTATTATGGTGGTAATTGTTGGGTCGACCTTCATGCGCGTTATTTCCCCTCTTGTGAGGCGTGTTCATGGTTTTGTGTGTTTGTTTTTAATGATCTAGAAAAATAGAGTTAAAGTGTGTAACGGGATCTTACTTATGATAGAGTCCTGTTAGTCCCGAATTCGGATACATTTATGATACAAATGCAAATAAGATAATTTTATTACTGTACAACCAAGAAGAATATAACGATATCGAAATAGACTACTAGTTCCTACTGAAGATCTACGTACATCTATCTCAGTAGCTTTGAACTTCTACGTAGTTTCAACAGGCCTAAAACATTATTATCAAACGAAAATGTATGAAACGAAAGGTTAAATCGTTAGACTAAATGAATTCCCCAGTATAGTTAGATAATTACATTGTTAATTTGAGCTGATTAGTTGAACTTCTGAAGAAATGTCCGCTGCTGAAAGTGCTGTATAGTCGCCCCTTAAGGGAATTATTCCCCCTTTTATGTGGATTTTCATGTTTTTGACAGTGTGTCTTATTATCTTGAAATGTATAATAATTAGAATATAAAAATCTCAGATACCAAAGTATAAATCAATAGGATGTCCAGGACATAGATACAAATCCGGTAAAAATGGACAAACACGGACCTCTGGAAACCAAGAGGTGGGATCAGGTGCCATGGAGGAGTAAGCATCCCCTGTCGACCGGTCACACCCGCCGTGAGTCCACAGTCAAGTCCAATGAAAACACGTGAGGAGTGAATCCTCGTCACAATTGGTACAGACGTCTCAACAACCGCCAACGAAAAGGCAACTCAACATTTCACTTAGTGAAACAGAGTAGTCGCAAACAAGACTATTATACCGACCATAAAATTTGCGGAACGTTGACATTAAACGCGGTTTTCGATATCCCTGTGTCAATAATTTGTCAGTGAGTAGTTTACCTCTGTATATGAAATCTTCATATGTTGTGCACGCCCTGGCATATCGGATCATTTGTGAAATATAAACTCCATATGCAGGTGACTGAGGGATATTACTACTTAAATGTGGAAAATTTACGATGGGAAAGCCGAAATCGTCGCGTTTATCGTGAAAGACGCAAAAATGTTCAGCATGCAACGGTCTACAAAAAAAGTCAGTAGGACCGAAATTGTCAGGTCGCTCCTTTGATGACTTATTTCCCCTTTTAGTGAATGTTTTATGTTTTTGACAGTTTTGTCCTATTATCTTGAAAAGTATAAGAGAGAAAGAGAAAGAATATAAAAAATCTCGGATCCTAAAGTATAAATCAATAGAATGTCCAGGACATTCCAAGAAGCAATAATGTTTAGTACGCAAAGATCAATGAAAAATTTAACTGGAATTTAATCGTCAGGTTGATCCTTATAGGAGTTATTTCTCCCTTTAAGTGGATTTTTTCTTGTTTTGGACTGATTTTCCCTATTATCCAGTGATCACTACAAAAATTATTGTGCAGAAATTGTGAGGGTGATCTTTGTGAAAGTTTATTTCCCACTTTAAAATGGATTTCGCATGTTTTCAATTTTTAGGTCAGCTGAGCCAAAGGCTCAGGGTGACCTATTGCGATCGTCTTTTGTCTGTCGTCGTCCATTGTTAACCGTTACACATTTTCGACTTCTTCTCAAGAACTAATGGGTCAATTTTAACCAAACTTGGAATATAGCATTCCCATGTCATGCTGTACAATCGAGGGGACAGATTGCAGGGTTTGCAAAGAAAACAATACTTAATAGGTTTTTGGTTCTTGAATACCAAATGTTCTCCTCAGGTATAAGATGGTCATTGTCCCGAAAAGTTACTTTTAAGAATGGTGATGGAGCATATGCCGAAAAGATGATAAGTGTGGGCTCCATTAGCATGTTCACTTTGTAAACACTCGTATATTCGTAAAACATGAAGTCATGAAAAGACCCTGGGTTTGCAAAACAACATCAAATGTCATACTTCTATCACAAACAAACAAAAGGGGCCTCCGTGGCCGAGTGGTTAGAGCATTGCGCTTTAAATCACAAGGCCTCTCACCTCTGGTTCGAATCCGGCTAGGATCGTTTCGAATTATGAGGGAAAGTTTGCCAGTTTACTTGCGGAAGGTCGGTGGTCTTTACCCGGGTAACCGGGGTTTCTCCCCCACCAATAAAAACTGGACGCCATCATATGACTGAAAGATTGTTGAGTATGGCGTAGAACAAAATCAAATCAAATCAAATCTATCACAAACACTTTGCAGATGAAATGTTGGGAGTCCCTTTCGGCAAAAGTAAGAGTCTCAAAATTGTGATAGAACTGAGCCGATCAATTTATACTGGAAAACCTGGCCTATGTGCAAAATCCTCGGCAATTTTAATGTAATCTTTCCTGTCTGGTAACTTTCCCCACTTATTCTGTTGAACAGATAATAATTTAAAGAGCCCTTACTTAAACCAAAGCGACTAGCTATACGGTGGGACATTTCCTGGATACCCAAGTACTAGATACAGGCCATAGTTCTCCCTGGAGCTACAAATCTAGCCTCGGTAAGAACTTGGACTAATATCTGATAATCTAAACCAATATTTGTTCACTACTTTACGTTCTCTTCAGGGACGGATCGACCTGCTAGCTCTATGACACAAATAACAGGATGAGACGCAAAACTCACTGGAGGTCGAAACTTTGTCAATAAAATTGAATCTAGTACAAATCGGAGTATGTGTGTGAAAGAAGCAACCAGGGTTCCAATTTAACATTTTTGTCTCAAGACTAGTTTGCGGACTAGTCATATTAAACATTAACATCTACAAGTCGCCAGAAGACCTTTCGACCATTGCGGGTCACACAATGGATAAAAAAATTTTCACGTTTAGTGAGGACTCTGGATATGCAAGTGAAACTACCACTGAAATAATAAGCTGCAGATTCTAGTTTTATTCACACTCGATAGAAAAGGATTGTTTAGCTAGGAAATGATAAACCAGAACGCCTTAGGAATGAGACAAATGAATTATGAACCTATTACTAAACGTACTTGTTGAAACCATATTATGAAAATAATATGACAATCGAATGGAGTTTTGTAAATTTTATTCAATGAATACACCTAATTAGAATACGAACTTATTGCTCAAGGGGTAGTTTTACTTGCGATGACTCTGACATCAGTTACGACGCCGAGCCGGCCTGGCTCAGTCGGTAGCCCGCTCGACTCTGAATCGTGAGTTCGGGTCCCGCCGGCGACAGTGTGGTTTCCTGTCTTTCGGATGAAACATTATACCCAGATCCTCTCTTCAGCTTCTTAGCTGCGTCCAACACCTCATCGCTGAGAAAACGCACAATTGTGTTTTTCTACCCTTCGCTCCCGCCGGGAAGACGATGTGCCGCCTGCAACAACACCTAATCACTAAACGTTGCTGGCATACCGAGTGGACCCTTCGGAAAACCGCGCACTGCCCGCTCAGTATCTCTGGACTCACTTCAGGCCCATTTCCAGTCCATTTCAAACAGCATAGCATATATAGTGGTCTGAGTACGGTAGCAAATTAGATATTTTCCATAATAATTTACCAACCCAAGAAATGCTCGGAAGTTCATTCAAAGTTCCAGGTATTTTGGACTTCAAAATAGCCTACATCTTTTTTAGTCTTGTGCAGTTCTGCAGCGTCAATAATTTACATTTTCCTTGAATATGTTAGACTTTTTCAATCTTGCACGTAACTCATGATGTTGCAATCGCTTCAGCACATTCTCAAGAATTCGTTAGTGCTCTGAATATGACGACCCTGTTACCATCATGTCGATCATGCACTCAATATCTTGAAAATTTTATCCCATGCTTCGCTGCCATATAGCTGGAGCGGATTCAATTCTATATGTCGAGCGGTTACAAGGAAATAAACCCCTGTGAGTCTTAATTGTTAGAAATGATTTACTTTCATCTTCCATCTCCATATAAGCGAAATATATTTGGAACTAATGGTAAATTGGAATACGGTGTTGCAAATTCGAGATTTATAAATTCCAACGGTAGAAGCATGATAGGGATGTCTTTATAATCTCAATATTCCATAGTGATATTAGTGAAACAGAACAAAAATCCAAATTCGTATTGTGCGAGTGTGTATATCAATAACAAATGATAACATTATGCACATGTAGGTACAATATAAATATAATGTATTACAAAGTCAATTACTAAGGCTGAACATAATTATAATGTTATACATATAGTGTTTACAAAAATAAAATATTCGTTATGACAAAGGTCGAATCGGGTAAGAATTTATATAGGCAAACTCGAGTCATTGCATGGCCGGATCGAATACCACAATACGTACGTCATAGATCAACTTTGAAACATGAAAATCCAAGACAAAACTAGCTTGCTTTTTTCCCCTGATTTGTTCTTTGCTGTGTCATTAAAACAATTTACGAGTATCCGCGTGATGCCTCTATTTTCACCACTGTTGCCACAGCAATTTTACTGGCATTAAATTATATAAAGGCAAAAGCAATGAGAAGATGTGCTATTTACTCGGATTCTTTGTCTTTTTTCAAATCAATAGAAAGCGTAAACTTTTCTAATAACATATCATTGATATAAAAGAGACATTATTTGCATTATTTGACATCTGTAGGTACAGAGATTGTCTTGTGTTGGATTCCTGGCCACATCTGAATAAAAGGAAATACCAAAGCTGATAAAATTGCTAAATTAGTAATGAGGAAACTGTTTACAAATTTCTTTCACAGAAAATCGTCTATTAAATTCACGTTTCAACAATATTTGGGAAAAAATTTTGATTTTGATTTGTTTTTGTTTTATGCCATACCACAACTTCGTCATGTGGTGGCGTCCAGTTTTTAAACCTCACCCGATAGATATTAAAGACCACCGATTTGCAAGAAAAGCAACCACCACTTAATCGAAATACCTAGTGTGGATTCGAACCAGAGGTGAGAGGCCGTGCAAAATGAAAATAATTTTAACATAATGTCACAAATTTTAATTTAGTCTTCTCGTGAGAAATAAAACTGAGGTTACATTGACCAGATCGTATTGGTCACAGAAACATCACACATAGATATTTAATATTTAAAGAAAAAGAATGTATTGGCTTTGACTAACAATAAACATTTGAGAAATATTACTCCGAGACAGATCGCTGGCGACATCATTTTAGAATATCTAAAAAAGATTGGTTTGTATTCATTTGAAGTGTCTTATTAATAATTTACAAACATTGTATTTTACAAAAATTTTAATGTTGAAAAGTTTCATATGGAAAATGTATTCACTCTGTTTTTACATAACAAAAAAATACATTATCATGCATCGCCACGATATAACTGAAATATCGTTAAAAGTGGCGTTAAACAATAATAAAGAAACGAGTTCCATAGCCAGGTTCAAAATCTTGAAAAAATGTGAAAACAATAGAGACAAAAGACATACCTTTGTAACTTACTAAAACATAATTAAACTGACTTCACAAATCGTTTATAGATTGCTAATGATACAATAGGATTTTCATAAAAGATCTTATAATAAAATTGAAATACTTTTAAAAAACCACGTATTTATCCATATTGTTCAACCAATGTTTTGGCACACCAAAGTTATGATTTTACAAATACGGACGCATATTTTGAACATGGCAAATTGAATAACTGATCGGAAAGACTGGCATTTGTAGTTCTTCCATTGGTAACACGGTAAGAAGTGCTGTGCGAGTCTTATTTTGGGAGGGTTGTACCTCGATGAACACGAATTGTCACCTTATACAAACCTAAGTGGTTCTCTAAAACTAAATTAATTTTTTTTAATTCAGGACTGCAGCAGAAACGAATTTAATGAAATTTCGAAAAGGCTTTTTAGATGGACAGGATGTCGGCGCTAATTTGATAGCTGTTACAGATCAGATTCTGATACAGAGGAGAGACCTGCGCAAGGAAAATATCGATATAGAGTTTTAGAAATTGGAAACCTTGCTTATTCCAACATCAATTAATGAAGTACTACTTTAACAAGCTTAATAAGACGGAACCAAAGAGAAGTAGATAACTTATCTGACAGAGCTGCAGGTAAAAATATATCGCTCATATAGAGATGTATATGTTTTTTTCAAGAGAGAGAACGTTCCAATATGACTATTCAGTTTGTTATCATTCAATGGCAATTCTTTGAAAAACCTTGTGACATTCATTATTGCTTCTTGAATTGGTCACACTGGCTACATGTATCCGTTCTTGGATATCCAAATGAGATATCGAATTCATTATTGAAAAATTTCCGGTAGGTTTCGTATGAAACATTTTTCGCTTCACCTGCAGACTTGTCCTGGAAGATTTCATACAGTTTAGGTCAGCAGGTAAATAAAGCCGTTTGGTTTCTCCAATTCTGTAGTAAGACTCCCTTCGCCTCAACGATGAAATATGCAGCCTCATATTGACTCGGGCGACCCTTTAGAATTTGGATGTTTTCCGCGACCATCTATCGGAGGTTTTCCGGTTGTTGCAATTGCGTGTTTAATTGTCTGTATTCTCTTGTTGGTAATACCAAATATTGCCAAAACTGCCTTGTGACAAATTGGTATGCTGATAGCTACACTGTCGCGAACCACCTTAAGCTGATATGAATATGGAAAATCATCTCATTTACATTGTTCATACCCCTTCCTTTCTTGGGCGATGTCCAGCGACATTCTGAGGTTATATGGCTTGTATTCTGTTAATTATTGGTTTTATAGTCGGTATTGACTTTTTCTTTAGAAAATATTTTTAAAATTGGAGCTCATCTGATGAAGTCTCATTGTCAGAAACGATCATTAAAATTTTGGTATTATTATGTTTATAATATCCATTTATTTGCTCTTCGTTCCAACTTTACATGCCGTACATGTCATTCTGGTTGTCTCATTAACACAGCCATTTTCATTTTACGACATTCACGCAATTCAAGTTTAAGGATACAAACATATCTCCTACTTTTTATCATCTTGCATAATCATCTTTTGCAAGTTTCACTTTCTATTTCATATTTCTTCATACCATCTTATGCTTATAACTAAAAATAACACCTGTCTATAATTCAAGTCAAATTATGTTGGCAGTTTATTGTCTGAATTTAAAAAAGTTGCTGGTATTAGTGGAAAGCAAAAAAGTATATAAAAATATATCTTTTCCGCAGGTTGATTTACCCAGTTTGATCGTTTCAATTCCTGAAAATACTTTTGGTACAAGAACTCTGGCCAAACATATCGAATGTTCCAAGGTAGAACGAGTAGTAGGTCGAAATGACCCCCTGCAGCATTAGAATGCGGGACGGTTCGCCCCTAAAGACGTTTCGCCCCGAGATGTTTCGAGCCTATTAATTATGTGGTAACAGTAAATTGATATCAGCATGGAGAGCCTCCAAATGAGTTATAACACCTTAGGGTAATTAGAAATTTGATGAGACACTTAATTATGATTGCTTGATCTAGATGTTTTGCGGCTTTTAATTATGTGGTAACAGTAAATTGATATTAACATGGAGAACCTCATAATAAGTTTTAACACCTTTGGCTAATTAAATTATTCTAATATATAATTATATATATATATATATATATTAACATCGGATTATATATATAGTTATAAATTTTTATATGATGAATTACGATGTATTTCATATTAATATTTACTCATTATATTTACTCAAATTATAATACATGTATTTTGTATAAATGAAATAATTAATATTCCTTCACAATGATTTAGAGATAACACCTGGATAAAAAAAACAAAACTAAGCAAAATAAATATTTTTTTTTATTTTCATTGTTTTCAACTGCAAACATGAATACATAACACATACATAAAAAATTTCGTATACAAACATGAATTAATAAGTTATCTCAACACAAACACAAAGTAGGATCTCAAACACAATGTTTCACAGAATCACAGTGCATTAATCACAGTACATCACAGTACATCACATCACATGAATCCCTCAAACATCGAACACACCAGCGTAGATGGATCCGCAGACCTTGAGGAAATGGGACGCTGTGATGTTGTCCTCCATGTACCTGGCTGCAGCCTCTTCAATCTTCCTCTGCGTGGTGGTCACTTGCTGTCTCACGTTCCTCTCCAGGTCAGATGCGGCGATCCTCGTTTTCACTAAGTCTGCTTCCCTCAGCAGCAGGGGGATGATCTGGTATAAAGGAAGAGAGAGTCCTTGGGCCTTCACGTTCATCCTGCGATGCCAACCTGAAAAATAAATAGTGAATAAATATACAAATTCTTACTCGTAGAACAAATGAATATAAATTATAACTACAATTTTCACCTTTAGTAAAAATGACTTATTTCTAGCCATATAGAATTTTTCATTCTTCAAACTTACAAAATAATTTAATAGTAATAGATTTGAGTGTGAAAAAATATTTATAGCATACCTTCAACATCGTTGTTGGTTCTCACTTTGAAGTCAAAGACGCTCCAGGATCGGATAGGGAAGACTGGATTCTGCATCCACTGAGTCTTGACGTATCCTACCAGCTCCTCTAGGTGCGGTGGACATCTGTTGGTCATGGCGTTGAAAACGTCCTCAACATGATTCCAGGGAAGGAACGGCAATGCCATCAGCTGTTTGATGAAGACGTGGGTTGTCTCCCTCTCCCTGAAGGTTGTCGCAAGCCCAAGGTTCTGCACCTTTGTCCAAACAGCCTTCGTCCAGTGGAAGGCACAGCCCTTGATGGTGACTTCTGGAAAAACCTGCCGAATGGCCTGCCATACACCTGAAAATATGTAAAACATAATTAATTCTATTCTGGATTGTTACATAATTAATTTCATTAACAATATCTTATTTTTTTAATTCGCATTAATATATATCGCTAACTTTAATGTATGTCACCTATATTTCATTAAATCAATAGTACATACCTGCTTCAAAATCTGCTGTCATCATCTCCACAGCAACACTGTCCAGTCGACCCTGAATTGCCCTGAAGACCTACATTAAAAAAAACAAACTATTAATAATATTAACAACACAGACGTATTCAATTAGAATTATTAAAACAAATATAATCATTTTACCTCAACATAATCTTCTTTGCGTCGCCTAGACATCAGTGCAAACACCAACGGGAACTGCATCGACTTCCCATCTTTGTGAACGAAGGCATGAATGGAGAGAAGCTGCCCGTTGGGTTTCAAGAAGCTGGGAACAATCTGTGAAAGACAAAATCATAATTATCAAATAGTTCTTATTTTATTTCCTTTATACTTTAAATAATACTGAATTTACATTTTGCTTACCTTGAATGTGCCATCAATGTACCATCTCTTGGCGTTTCCAAGTAACCCAAGCTGGTGATCCGTGGCGAAGACAAGATGCCTGGCACCATCATGACTGATGTCAGCTAACAAGAAGTCAGGACAGCCCAAGAAATCCATGTCAATCTACAGAGTAAAAGAGAGATATTAAAATAATGAAAACACGAGCATATTCATGTAGAGGATAAAAAAGAAGTACAGTGTTTACCAGTTTACCTCAAAATCCAGATTCGATGGCTCTGTCGGTCTGAAGCCAGCTCTGTGTCGATTGACGTAACGCTTCACGTTTGATGACTTGGGGGCGAGGAACCTCTGGTCATCAACCAACTGATCAGCGACGGTATTCTCTACGATGTCCCGGGCCTGTCTGAACACCTGCTGTCTGGCAATCTCCTTCGCCTGTGAATAAAAAAAATAGACATTGAAATATTAAAATTTAGTGACAAAATAAACATATTAATTATATTGTTCGTTAAACAACTTTATACCTTAGAAGAAATTTTCTTCAGCACTGGAAGTTTCAGATCTCCTGGATGACAATGCTGGGCAGGACCTGTAACAAAGGAGTCTCCCTTCTGCAGCACGGTGGCATGGCACCTCATCTTCGTTGATCGTACGGCACACGTCCACGCTGTTGATGTCTTGTTCTCTCGCTATGAAGAAAAGAAACATTTTTATTCAGACAAGGAAAAATCATTATTACTGACCATATATACAAAAATACTAATATATTTTAAATACTTTCGTTTAATTTCTTTGTGAGATATACCTTTACTCCATACGTAAATCCATCGGATGCAACAAGCAGCTTTCCACCTCTTTTGCTTCCCTTCTCTAACACCTCAAATTGAACGGGCCTCTCGTCTAGGATGGTGTCGTCCATATCTTCTTGCAAGGACCTGTTTTATAAAAAAAAAAATACCTATTAATAGTATATCAAATAACATATCAAGTTAATCCAATTATTAATTTATAAATTCATATATATATATATATATATATATATATATATATATATATATATATATATATATATATATATATGTAAATTTACATTTATAAATATATAATATTTATAGATGATTTATCGTTAAAATACCCTTCTTCTGGTTCCAAATCCTCTTCATCTATGGCCCGTCTGTGCGAAATATCGAAAGACTCTAATACCTCGGGAGGACGGTAGATGGAATCTTCTTCTTCAGGCTGAAATAATAAGTACATGCATTAATTAATGGAATAAGAAAAGAGAAATCTGAAAGAGATGGGACATTTTCTAACATTTTTTATAAATAGTATAAATCACATTAAATATAATATATAGATTTGTATGAATTATATAAATAACCACAATGTTAAAACTATACCTCTAAGTCCATCTCAGGCATTGGTGGTATCACCAGTGTTGGTGGAGCATCCTGCCGATCTTCTACTACAGTGGACTGTAAAATCTCTTCCGACACTTCCATTGGCTCAGGCTATAAAATAAGGAAACAATATATATGTCGATATAATTTATATAAATTAAATAAAGTACTTTATATAAAATAATTAAATAAAATAGTGTAAAAGTAGTGTAAAATTTAAATCACTTCTAAAGAATTGAAATTATTGATATCAATTTTACAACAAATATAATAAAATTATGTAAATATATTACCACACTGTCATTTCTGCTGATGCTGAAATTTCTGTAGGGCTGGCACAGAAAAGGGAATTCTTCTTTCCGCCTTCTGAGATCCCGGTA
This sequence comes from Atrina japonica, assembly GCA_030159075.1. Lineage (NCBI taxonomy): Eukaryota > Metazoa > Mollusca > Bivalvia > Pterioida > Pinnidae > Atrina > Atrina japonica. The sequence continues at coordinate 19,439 of BROG01001734.1, read as the reverse complement.
AAGTTATAGTTTACATTATTAAAGTTATCAGTGAGTGTACCACATTAAAGATGATCATTTGTAGATATGTTTTCAATAAAGTCAATTTTAATTACATGCATATATATATATATATATATATATATATATATATATATATAAATATTTGTCTGAAAACATCGCAATATATATAATAAATAATATAGGTGCGAAAGGTCTTTAGGAGCGAAACGTCTCAGCGCGAAACGTCCATAGGAGCGAAACGTCCCGTTACCCAGCATTACACCACTGTAATGGCGGAAAACAACACGTTAGTGTCATTACAGTGCCTGTAGTCGAACACCGTCAAAATCAATAATAAATGCAATGTTTTGTTATATTTAAATTGAGTCATGACATTTAAAACGTCTATTGCTGCTTCTATAAATGGCTGGCATATTTATTTCTTCTGTAGGTGAATACATTGGTCAGCAATATACTTTTTTGTAAATATATACAGTAAAATTGCAGGGGTGGGTATTTTCACCGCCGACCACCTTATTTTTATGTTTTCACTTGTTTTATTGGTTTGTTTTCGTAATGTATGTATTAAAATATGATTTTAAGTACTTTATTTGTGCATATTTGCAGAAATCTGAAGGATATTTGTATATTTTAAGATGTAATGTTAGAATATAGAAACCAACACACCTCAATAACGAACACCGCCGACCACCTTATTTTTATGTTTTCACTTGTTTTATTGGTTTGTTTTCGTACCACGATGATATTTCTGTATAGATGTGTTCCTTGTTTATTGGTGTTGATCCATACTTGTTGAAGTAATAATAATAACAATGTAATTAAAATTAAAATAAATAAATTTTATCGGATGAAAAGAAACACAAACATATACAAGCAGTGATTACATATATACAAAAGAATTCATAATTAAGAGGCCGGCACATAATTATCATATAATTGTCCATTGTAAAATAAAAAGAAACACAAACATATATACATATACAAACAATTATTTAAGAATACAAATGTCAAATAATAAATGTAAATGTCTTTCCAAATTTAACGGCGTGACCTTGCCCTTTCTGCAGTTGGTCTTTTTCTCTGGCAAGGTTTTTTGGCCATAGTTTGGGCAGTGCTTATTACCGAATATTTACCATCTGCGGAAGTGGCCATACCCAATGTCCTTTTTTTCCTCTTGTCATGTAAAAAGGTATAAATTTTTTTTATCCTTTTCAGCCTCACTCCTGTACCTCCAGATTTGATCTGGAACAAAGTAATGTTTGTATGCCGGTACAAGTTTAAAATCGCTGTACAGCTTCACGCCCTGCGTGGCCTGTCGTTACCATGCCCAGTTTAAATTAAATTACAACCCCGTTGCAACTGTTCAATATTTTATTCTTGGACATTAGGTAGAAACTGAAAATTAACAGGAAATACATATAAACCACACACATGGTAATATGTTCAGTAATTGAACAACGACTGGCAATAAATCAAAATTATGTTTCCCAAATATATAAAAGTAGGTCCAGCAAGATATTTATGACTAAATGCCAAATAAAACGTTTATAATTTTGGAAATTTGATTCAGTTTATCAGTATAATTCTATATACCAAAAAGATTCATTTCGACAAAATAGATATTCAAATCTTAACACAAATATTTACTTATTAATAGATGTATCACAAACGTGACCTAGATGTATCACAAATGTGACCTGGTAAAAACAGGTCTTTAGACATGTTCGACGCTCAATATATAATGTGACTGAATTACCAATAAAAGTTCATTTTAAATGCAAAAATACCTAGAACACATAAACTGATTCTTTAACAATACATAGATGTTATATAAGAAAAACACTTACACCATGGTGCATCCAAGAACCACCAAATTCCGCAACAAACAACGCCTAACCTCGTGGCGATTCACTGTATGAACTAATACATCATTTCCGGCTGGAAATGTTCGAAGTGAATTCTAGTAAGAAGTGTATTTCTGGGAGTGTTCGATTTAATCAATAAAAAAATGTCAAAAACATCACACTCCCCGCCTGACACAGTCACTCATTACAAACAACATATGAACATCAAAATTAAACAGCAAGTAAAAGGACCACCTCTGAAATCGGCCTGTGAAACTCGACAGGTTGTCCATGTTTAAGTACACGTACAATGACCTTTCTTACTTTCCCGTCTCTACTCTCAATAGCTTTCTGAATAATTCCTAAAGGCCAGTCATTCCTATGACAGTCTATCTCTTTCAATAACACAACATCACCACATTTAATATTTCTTTTTTCTTCTTTCCATTTTCTTCTCTGTTGCAATGTCTGAATGTATTCCATTCTCCATCGTTTCCAAAACATTGTAGCCAGTGTCTGTACTTGCTTCCACTGTGACCGATATAAATCTTTGATGTTAAAATCATCACATCGCATGATGTCTCCACCAACTTTTTGTGTAAGAAGCGTAGATGGCGAAAGAACTGTCGGATTTTCAGGATCCGTAGATATAGGTACGAGAGGCCTTGAATTTACAATAGCACAAACTTCTGCCATCAATGTTACAAGTACTTCATGCGTAAGTTGTTTCATTGGCGTTTTGAGCAACAAAGAGTCGAGTATACGACGTACTATTCCTATCATTCGCTCCCAAGCCCCACTGAAATGGGAGGCGTGCGGTGGATTGAATATCCAAGTGGTTCCTTCATCTAAAAGAAAACGACGAATTGTTTTATCGTCAACGTTTACTGTGTCAACCTTGATCTCTTCTGTAGATCCAATAAAATTGGTACCACAATCGGATCTAAAACTCAATGACTTTGCCTCGAATGGCAATGAATCGCCTCACTGCATTAAGGAAAGAAGAAGTCGACATTTCCTCTACGACTTCAAATATGAATCGCTCGTGAACAAAGGCAGGAAAACAAGATAGCCCATCGTTTTGCATGTGCACTTACACCTCTGCTTTTTCTCACAAAAAATGTCCCAATGTCCAAAAGTATCTACCCCTACATAACTGAAAGGAGGGGCTGGCTTCAAGCGATCAGATGGCAGTTCTGACATTATTTGTGTCTCAGATTTTCCTCTCAAGCGCCGACATGTGACACAGTTGTAGATGATTGATGACACGTGTCGTTTCATGCCAAGTATCCAAAATCCAGCAGCCCTTATACAGCCTTCAGTCAAATGCCGACCCTGGTGGTGTACTTTTTCATGATATCGTTGAATTAGTAATGTTGCAATATGACTCCGTTTCGGAATTATTATAGGATGCTTTTCATTTTCCTCTAGACAGGATTGTCCAAGTCTGCCTCCAACGCGAAAAAGTCCCTTAGAGTCCATAAATGGATTTAAACCTGACAAGTCACTTTGTTTCGAAACGATCTGATTGTTCTGAAGGGCTTTGTATTCGTCTGGGAATTTCTCAATCTGTACCGAACGAATGATTAAGGATTCCACATTTTGTACATCTTTAATACAGAGTTCATTGGAAGGAATTCCCTTTTTCCGATGAACAAAACGCACAAGATACAAGATTCCAGATACGAGACTTGACCACTTAGAAAATCTACTGAATCTGTCTACCCCTAAGCTCATTTTTGTTTCTGTTTTTAAACAAGATATACTGTGAATTTCAGCATCAAAGTCTGCTTCAACAAGTTCATATTCAACATGGTCGTCATTCTTGTACATAACATCAGATGATGGCTGCAACCAAACACTTTGTAGAAAAGACTTGGGTGATATTCCTCGAGTTCCAATGTCAGCAGGGTTTTTGTCTGTTGAGACGTACTTCCACTGAGATGGCCGTGAGACTTTCAAAATCCTAGATACCCGATTAGATACATACGTAAAAAATCTCCTCGTTCGGTTGTTGATGTATCCAAGGACGATGCGACTGTCTGTATGAAAAGTTACACTATCAATCGGTGTATCAATATGTGATACGATAAAGTGAGACATTTTCAGCTGCCATAACTGCGGCACAGAGTTCAAGACGTGGGATCGTATGACCATGTTTTGGAGAAATCTTAGACTTTCCCAGAAGAAATCCTGTTTGGATGTCATCACCAGGTCCAGTTGTTTTCAAATAAGCAACACATGATATGGCTTTTTCAGATGCATCAGAGAAAATGTGAATTTCATTACATACACTGCTACTGAGACCATAAGAAACAAACATTCTAGGGACTTCCAATGTTGAAAGTTCTTGAATGTCTTTACACCATGCTTTCCATGCTTTCTCCATTGACAATGGAAGAGGATCATCCCAACCATAGGACACTTCTACCAAGTTCCGAAAAAGCAATCTTCCTGGTAATATAGCAGGAGCTACTAATCCAAATGGATCGTAAATACTATGGAGAGTGGACAACACGCCCCTACGAGTGAAAGGTTTTTCCTCCATTTGAACACGAAAGGTAATCACATCTGAATGTAGATTCCACAGCATGCCAAGAATGTGTTGAATTGGTAAGTGTTCCATACATAAGTCGATACTCTCCAAGTCCTTGGATCTATCCTCAGGTTTAATTGAAAACAGAACATCCTTATTGTTTGATGCTACTTTGTGTAATTTTAAACCAGACTGTAGTAGTTTCTTCTGAGTCCTTTTGATCAGATCAACACCTTCTTCCACAGAAGGAACAGAAATCAAACCCATCATCCACATAGAAATTTCTGTGCACAAAGTATTGTACATCGTTCTCAGCATCCTCCACTGATTTTCTGAGTCCATATGTCGCCACTGCTGGTGACGAAGAATTTCCAAAAATATGAAACACACATCCTATACTCCACTAACTCCTGTGTTATATCATTGTGTGTTGATGCCACAGAAATCTGAGGAAATTCCGATGATATGTTGGAACGACAAATCGGAAAAACATTTGCTCAATATCCGCTGTAATAGCCACGGATTCCTTCCGAAACCGCAACAAAACACCCAGTAAGTCATTAGCTAAGTCAGGACCACTTAAAAGTACATCATTCAAGCAAATGTCACCATATTTTGCCGAAGAGTCAAATACCACCCGAAGTTTGTTTGGTTTTTTCGAGTGATACACTCCAAAAATCGGGAACATACCAACATTCCTCACCAGAAAGTAATGGGGGAGCTAATTCAGCATATCCATTGTCCAAGATGCCTTGCATAAATTCAAATAAATGTTTGCATTTCATAGGGTTTTTGTGCAAAACTATATGTCAATGCAGCAGCACGCTTCAAAGTCATATGTTTATTATTGGAAGAGTCCTTCTATGATTTCGAAAAGGAAGTGGAGCCATCCATCTCCCTTCGCTTGTCTTTTGTATATCATTATCCATTATTTTCATGAATTCATTATCTTCAATAGATAAACCGGGTTTATCATCATTTACAGTTTTACAGAACACACTTTCTATTCCCTGTAGCTCCTTTGAATAACGATCCTCGACATTAAAGAAACTAATACATGGATTCATTAAAGAAGGACGCCCATTATCAAGTAGGTAAGTTTTGTTTGTAACTATGCACTCTGGTGCGTGCACTCTAGAAAGACAACTTTCTCCAATAACAACCCAACCTAAACTGAGTTTTTGTGCATAAGGTGACCTATGACCAGTTCTTTGATCAAGCACATAATGAGATTCTATGAGATCCCGACCAATCAGAAGAAGGATTTCCGCATTGTCATCAATTGGTGGAATTAAATCTACCAAATCCTTTAAATGTGGGTAAGCCATGACTACCTCTGGAGTTGGTATTTCTTCTCGTATATTGGGGATTTCATTTACATTCCCTCATTACTGGTAGCTTCAATGTAGTCGATCCATCCAGTGACTCGACAATAAAACCACTTGCCTTCCGTCCACTAGTGCGAACTGATCCAGAACAAGACATCAGATAATAGTCCTCTGAAGGAGAATCGATTCCCATGATATCAAAAAATTTTCCACGTGCAAGCGTACCATTACTTTGATCATCAACAATGGTATAACAACGGATAGCTAGATCAGGTCTTCCCTCTGGATATACTTTTACTAATAGTGTCTTGGCACATGATTTACCCCTGTACTTTGACCCACAAATCTGAGTACATTTCGTTGTTACCATACCATCCGTATTCTTGATTACTGTATCATTCCATGCAACTCTCTCCCCGCCATGGGCTCTATCATAGTCTACGTGAAGAGTAGTGTGATGTCCTTTACTTTTACATGTACTACAAACTAGTCCTGAGTCGCAGTTTCTAGCTAGATGAACACTATCACAACATCTATAACATATCCCTAGACTTTTGACAAATTTCTTGCGCTCTGAAACAGGTTTCTTTAAGAATATCTTACAATCTCTTAAAGAATGTGGTAGTTTATGAATTGGACATGTTCGATGCATCTTATCACTAACGGCAGAGGCACTGACAGGTTGTTCACTTTGATTGGATTTTAAAACAGTAACTCGTTTTGAATCCTTCATTCCTTTGCCAGCTAACATAGGTTCATACTGAAAGCCTGGGTCATTTTTAATTCTGCTCATTTCTTGTATAAACAGCATAAGATAAGAAAAAGGTGGGTAACTAACATGATTCCGTTCCTTATATGAAGATGCTCTGATTGTCCATTTATCCTGAAGGTGCGTCGGCAACTTTTGTATAATAGGCACTATGCCCAATGATGTGTCAAAATAAGAAAATTGTGCAGAATACTTTGGGTCATTCTTTAAAGCCTCAACTTCAGCAAGAAGGTCACATAGTTCATACAAACGCTTGTTTTCCTTGTTCGTTATTCTATCAAAATCAGCAAGTCTCGACTTGATAGATCTTTCCACCATCTCTGGGTATCCAAATCTTTCCTCTAACCGCTCCCAAATTTTCTGCAGTCCTACCGTAGGATTTCCAGCATTAGCAGAACGAATGCTTTTTGCATACTTCTTTGATTCAGATTTTGCATCAACTCCAAGGTAAGTAATTAGCAGATCCAATTCCTCAATTGGTTTTAGATTCAACTCTCTAGCTACAGAATGGAAGCTATTTTTCCACGCTGCATATGATTCAGGTTTGTCGTCAAAGTTCGAGAATCTATTAATTTGTATCTGTGTCCTTGCCATATGAGTAGATATCTCATTCAAAACAGCATTTTGATCCTGAGGCTGTTTAATTTGTTGAATATCATTTACCTGTTGTTCAGCATGTGGATAAAAAGGAGCTGCCATAGGTGACAAGTTGTATGTCGGTTGTGAATGAGTTTGAGGTGGAGTAGGAGATAAATTAAGGTCCCTATCTCCATTGGGACAGTCTGGTAGTTGAGCAATGTACTGAAAAACTCTTTCATTAGGAGAACACTGATCCACCTTGATATCATCAATAGCTGAACTGAAGTCACTATTCATCATTTCTGTTGCTTTTAACTCTGCTTCCGCAATAGCAACATCTTTCTCCTCCTTTAGAGCCTTTAGTTTTCCTTCAATCTCTAAGCCCTGTTGCCTTAGATCCATTTCACGTACAATGAATTTCAAATTTGTATCTGCCTTCAACTTTTTTAGGTGAAGCGAAATGTTAGTTTTATGAGATCCAGCTTCAGATCGTGTTTTATATAAACCACTTATTGTTCTAGTTGACATTTTTTCCACAACATCCAACTGCATGTTGTTGAGACAATGCAAAAATTGATCAACTATCTCACATCGTTTGTTGTTGATATCCTGTTGTTTAGTTACTTCTTGCAGACTTTCACTAGTACGAGTTCTATGTAAAAACTCTATAAAGTCATTGAAATCCTTAACATACATAGTACGTAGTCGTTTTATGTTATCCTCAATTTTGCGAAGAGACCTCAAGTTGTACTGTCCATCTGAATCAATTCCTTCAAACAAATCCTCTAAATTTCTCCACGAATGTAGTACCTTATCTGACAGTTGTTTACGTAATATTTCATACTGTTCACTACCCTTTTCAGTTTTCTTTCTAATACGACCCTCTTCAAACACTGTATGATCATCTAAACAACCAGTAGCCATGATGTATAAATTGTTAAGTACTAATTACTGTTATATTTAATTACTACAACCTCTGATGCATAATTTGGCAAATGATATTCTGAGCTAAGTTGAAACATTCTTACTTATTGTTTCAAATTGGAAAAATAAATAGTCAGTATGAGCATAACCTCACATTAAAGACAATAATTAAAAAAATTGTATGCCCATATAAATGTAAACAATTAATACCAAAAATTGTCTTCTCCTTCAACAATATGTGTAAGCAGTTCAATAGTCACTTGTGAGGGTGGAGGTATATATAAACTTGACAATGAATGTACCAATTGAAACTAAAATGGCTAACATATAATGTATAAAATTGTTGAAAAGTAAGTATGTACCAAATTAAGGGTCATTTGTAAAATTTGATTTACATGATAAACAATAAATACAATGTTCAAACTCAGATATAAATAGTATCTTAGTTTACGAAGATGAGTCAAATAACATGTCATATTTTAAACATTTCTGCTCTAACAGTCTGTCTTCTTGAATCTTTTTAAAATGTCAGCCACAATGAATCCACCACAATGAATCTGCAACAATGAATCTGCAACAATGAATCTGCCACAATAAATCAGTCACAATGAATCTGCAACAATGAATCCGCCACCATAAATCCACCACAATAAATCGCAAACAATGAATCCACCACAATAAATCAGTCACAATGACTCGTTTCACCTCCATGGCCCCAATATCTGAGCTTCCATCCAATACTGTTTATAGGAGATGCCATTACAACATGTTCTATAAAATCCGTCATCATATTTCAGTACACGTAGTGGTCACAAAATTGCTATCATTCCAAAAAATAAGCAAATAGCAATATTAAGAATCATGGTTTTCTACTGTACAGCTTCACGCCCTGCGTGGCCTGTCGTTACCATGCCCAGTTTAAATTAAATTACAACCCCGTTGCAACTGTTCAATATTTTATTCTTGGACATTAGGTAGAAACTGAAAATTAACAGGAAATACATATAAACCACACACATGGTAATATGTTCAGTAATTGAACAACGACTGGCAATAAATCAAAATTATGTTTCCAAATATATAAAGTAGGTCCAGCAAGATATTTATGACTAAATGCCAAATAAAAACGTTTATAATTTTGGAAATTGATTCAGTTATCAGTATAATTCTATATACCAAAAAGATTCATTTCGACAAAATAGATATTCAAATCTTAACACAAATATTTACTTATTAATAGATGTATCACAAACGTGACCTAGATGTATCACAAATGTGACCTGGTAAAAAACAGGTCTTTAGACATGTTCGACGCTCAATATATAATGTGACTGAATTACCAATAAAAGTTCATTTTAAATGCAAAAATACCTAGAACACATATAAACTGATTCTTTAACAATACATAGATGTTATATAAGAAAAAACACTTACACCATGGTGCATCCAAGAACCACCAAATTCCGCAACAAACAACGCCTAACCTCGTGGCGATTCACTGTATGAACTAATACATCATTTCCGGCTGGAAATGTTCGAAGTGAATTCTAGTAAGAAGTGTATTTCTGGGAGTGTTCGATTTAATCAATAAAAAAATGTCAAAAACATCACAATCGCCATGCCCGTGAAGACTTCCTCTTAAGTGCAAGAATAAATTTTGAACACAGTCATACAATTTAATTTTGAGTTCCGGAGTTGACTGTGGCTTCCAGTCAATAGCCCGTTTGAAGACATGATTAATACTCTCAGAGTTGTTGTTTGTCCATAATTTGTCCCCAACTTCACATTTGTTTCTTCTCGGATTTGTGACAAATTCTCTTATTCTTGGTTTCATCTGTGTGTCGAAATATGTGCACAATGTGGGGTATTCTTTCATTCCAAACAAAATGTTTGTTGATCTGGATTCATAATTTATGGTTGTATCGGCGTCTGTTAAACCTCCAATGCCGAACACCAGGTCCATCATCCGTTGGCGCTCTTTATTCGTAACTCCAACCTTATCCTGCATATAGTGCATAAAATTGTCTTTCAGATGTTTGGTACATAACCTCCTATGTGCGTCCGGGAATACATCTTTAATTGCCTTGGTCAATGCTTTCTCATCGTCCGAGCCGAAGTACATGTCTTGTGGCAATCGTAATTCGATATCTGTCAGTTTAATTTCGGTTGCTACATATGTAAAAAACGAATAATAGGTCCTGTATGACGCATCTTTATGCAGAAGGAGTGGCCCGATGAATATCGGATTGTCCTTAGTTTCTGTCTTAAATACTCTTGGGTTTTTATAAACTAATGTCGTTACAAAGAAATTGCCAAGGTTGAAAGTTCTGTCAACACCAACCGTTCCTCCATGTTGTTTTAGAAATTTTTTCAAGTCAACCATTTGGTCTTCATTATGGCAAATAACTGATGGCACTTGATCCTTTTTATGAATGATTTGCTGAACAAATGGATGAGTGTTTGTCATGTTTATGACTGCCAATATTTCATCAGCGATGTTATTATGAGGTGGAACAGTTTTTTTCTTTTCCCTGTACTTAGCATTTTTTATTTGTCTAATATTTTTGGGGGTGCCATGGAATTATTCACATTCATATCTGTAAAAATCTCCTTCGGTTTGCGGCAATCACTTTTAATCTTCTTTATGACTGTGGGATTTGTCCTTATTTTATCTGATGCTGACATTGCATAGTTTCCTGAATACTCGTATAACGCGATGTCTTCTAGCGAAGCATCGGCGCCAGAGAAAAACCAACTGACGTGCTTCTTGAATTTTGGATTTCCTTTTAGTGCAGTCTCGTACCGGTGCATAACAACAATTTCGGTTGGATCTGGTTGTGGTGTCATCGGTGTAAATACAGTTTTCCCTTTTACTCTTTGTCTGGTGCAGAACTGGTCATCTTTTTTGAATATTGTTTTAAAATTGTCCGTAAGAAGGTAGGGTTGGTCATGACATCTCCCTTTGGTTGTGTCCCAAACACCACAGTCGTCGTAGTATGATCGTTTCTTGTCACTTGTTGAAAAGTTGTTTAGGTTAGACACAAGAAACCAACAGTCAGACTTATCTCCGGGTGGACAATTGTTGAAAACATTGTCTTTCTGGACGATTTTCTGATATATATCTCTCGCCAACATAAACTTAGAAAATGGCAGTTCATTCACGTTTTGAGCTCGAGGCAGCTCATCTTCACAACTAGATGTATAGTTAACATTGTCATGAATGACAGATAGAACCTCAGTTTCTCCGGTGTCGTCATCTAGAATAACATCTAGTGATGAGAAGTATTAATGGTGAAGTGGTATTAGCCACACACTGTAAGTGTAAGCCTGCGCTGGGGTTTAGTCCTGCGGAGCTTACACCTAATACAATATTTAATACAAACAAGAATAAAATTACCGCGCGCGTTGGTGGTCAGGGGTTAGCCTGCCTGAGGTACTTACCTCTTTGCTCTTCTGATATGTGTGTCTGTACTCTTTCAATCTGGCTTTTTTTCTGCTGTGGGGTGAATGGGTTCCCGCTTCCGGTAGCCCCCCCCCCCCCCCGAGCCCAAACCTGAACATATACTAAATTTCACTACACTCCTCCCCATTTTATTTTTTAGGTTCAGGGCCCAGCGTCTTCTGATACATTGTGGGGAAGAGTGTTGCATGTTCTCTCGGCGAGGTCCCGGTGACCTCAGCTGTGGTTAGCAGATCCCTGCAGAACCTCCTTGGTGTTTACATTTCCGAGGATAGCTGCCACTTTGGCAGTCGTGATGTACAGCATGTGAGGTGCACTCACCCGATGCTCAGACACCAAGGGAAAGTATGGAGCATCAGTCTCCAACAGTATCCAGTAGAAGGGAATGGACTGCAATCCATACTTCTGGTCTGCATTGAACCCGGACACTGCTTCCAAAATACTGAAGTAAGTATTCGTGAAATACGTTAGCTAAGTCTCTACCACTTCTTCACTTCCCGAGAAGCAGTGGAGCTGGATCCTCTATTCCCGTGGAGCTGGATCCTCTGCTATGAATGGACTCCCGCCAGGCGGAGGGAATCCAGACATCGCATGTAAGTGTCCAGGGCTACCGGGTCGCTGCACTGGCCTCTCACATGTAGGACAAGAACCCTATCCGTAGTGAGGTACTGGAGAGCCTGGCGCAGCTGACAGGTCTGGCGGTACCAGCTTTCTGGGTTGCCATTGGAGTGGTCTAGGCCAACTTCACCCATAGCAACTACATTTTGAAGCTGCAGTGCCCCTTGGAGTTGGCGTAAATCATCCGCCGATGCAGGGCGCTTAGGGTGGAGGCCTATTGCCGTCCTAATCCCCTCTCCTGCCAACCGATCTACCTCCAACTGGGAGGGATAAGTCTCGGGGTCGCAGAAAACGGCGATACCTCCAGAGACTTTGGTTGGGAAGCCCACAGGCTCTCTCATGTGGAGGACCTGCACCAATCTGGCAGGCTGCTGCTGCATCTTCGAGCGAAGCCTATCCAGGTGGAAGTGGCTGTCGAACAGCGGCACCACTTCTTGGTCAGCTTGTGTAGCTAGGGGCACAGCTGCGGTGTCAGGCTGAACTGCCTGGGGATAGGCCACCCCTGTACCCGGCACAAATCCTCCATAGCCTCCTTATTGGTGACTACACTCGGAACTGATGTACTGGTGCCCATCGATGTAGGACATAAGGTCCTGTAAAGTGGCTTTAAGTCCCCGGGAGGCACCTGGTCATCAAGACCAAGGAGGAATACCGCGTCCTTGATAGGGCGTCGGTTAAAGGGGCATTCTGGTTGAAGATGGCAGGATCGTGCATATCTACCAGATGGAGCCTGGGGAATGTAGTTACCATATCACAACCGGATATAATACACACCCTGCCAGACCTGTTATTCTTGGGGTCTGTCAGGGAAGAGCCCTGAGATACCCTGGGCCTGTTGGTTGGTTGCCACCCCCACTGTGGGGAGGTGTCACCTTCCTTAGGCCAGTGCCAGAGGGCAGAGTTAACGATTCAGTGGTTTTGACATGGACACCACTGGTAGTCATGGTTGAAGTGATGGTATAGGTAGGTACACTGGTGACAGAAGTAAGTACACTGGAGACAGTGACAGAGTTGAGATGGGCAGTTCGTATAACCAACACATCCATACACACCGTTCGAAATCCTGGGTATTGAGTGATACATCCCCGTTGAACTGTCCCAACTGTCAATCTGGCTCGTCAACTAAGGAATTTCCTGACAGCATAGACATTCCTGCTGTGTCGGCATGACAACGCGCAGCATTCACATTTGCATTTTAATTGGAAACAAACTAATGATTTACATGACTACCAGTGGTGGTAAGCCCTGAAATTGTAATAAGGAAGAAATCTGCAAAAATGCTTGCTATTTTTTTCTCACATGCCATATAAACTTCTAACTCTACCACAGAAGAACTGAAATTTTAAATTTTGTCTGCAAATTTACAGGCGTTTGTAAGAAGATCTTATGGTCGACGACCAGTAGTCGGCTGTTATATTATTTCTCCTATATACAACACATAATTTGTAATTTTTTTACATCATCAATTTTAAGTTATTTTTCTCAAACAGAAGGAAATAAATATTGTTGTGGTAGAAACTAAACAAGAAATCACAACATAGCCAACTACTGGTCCCAACCAGTAGTGTTTGACTCTCAATTTTTCTCTACATATAGAATTACAGGAATCTTAAATTTTGTCTGTAACTTTATAGGCGTTTGCCTCCAGAAGATTTAGTGTTCAAACTGTCAATTTTTAATTTACGGATAAAATTTCCATTTTCTTTCACTCTACCAAACAGTAACAAGTACTTTTTTGTTCATATCATCAACATGTGATAATCCCTTTGGGGCTTCTGTTATGTTGCTACGAAGAGATTATAACATGCGGGTCCTGTAAAAGGCCCGATCTCATTCAAAATCTGCTATTTTCGCCCCCCAATATCGAGTAAACATTGTTAATTTAAATTTGAAAATGCGACCGATGACTGGGGCCGATACCGAACTGAACCCAGATCGACATCGGCCAATGCGACGTAAAATTCCCCCCAAAAAGGTTGTTTAAACCCCTGGATTTAGTTATTGTATTGTTTTTCAAAATTTGAAATATAATTTCAAGTAGGTACAACAAAGAAAAAATACAAGACAAAATAAATAGCCTACCAAGCGATATTTTCACGGCGGACTTGTCCTGCCTCTGGTTCTTCTTGTGGTCTGACCTCGCACGTTTCACTATAATTATCATCATATGGTTCGAATTGGTATGGTTTAATTGTGTGGGTCGTTGGTCTAGGTTCAGGATATTCCATTTCGTCAATATAACTTAGAGGCGTATAAATCGTCTAGAGATTCGCTGTCGCTAGCCCTTTTCTGCCTCAGCCCTCTGAATAATCAGCGAAAGTCAATGTAGATGATAACGGTTTATTCTAGAAGAATTTCACGGTAAAAGGCACAAACGTAAAGCAGGACTTGCATAGAATAAACACAAATGAAGTGCATTATTTCTTCCAATTACGACATAACACATTCACGTTAGTTATGACATAGTTGCATTTCAGAATCATATTAATTATGTTCTGTATCTTACATGTCACATCATTTTATGTAATTTGTCACAAAAATGATCTTTTAAGAGATAAAATGCATGTCAGCTCTAAGGATTGTCATTTATTATACAATTCCAACTATAAAATAATATTCTTAATTGTTATCCTTTGAATATAAATTCGTTTTTAAATGGTGTACCGATTTTCTCAAATTGAAAAAAAAAACATCAAATCACGTTTTCAGTTTAAAATGAAAATTTATTTGTCACATTCAAAACTTAATCATTAACTTAATTCTGTATTTATCACTTTTATTAAACACTCTCATAATAAATAGTCCATATATAATTAGCAAAGTGAAAGACTTTTCCTCAGTCATCTGTAATCTTGTGGGACTCTTTCTGCCCATGTTGTCGTCGACATCATTGATTTTGTTATATCATGTTATTATATATATATATATAATATATATATATATATATCACACAGGGAGTAAAAGTTATGTTCTGGGAACAAAGGAATTTTTCTTTCCATCCATCCTTATTATGAAGAGAGAAAATGGGCACTCAACTAAAGCATAGGTATTGTCAAACCGCCGACCCAATAAATTAAACTCACTAAGGATTGTCATTGGATATTAGAAGGTAAATTAAAAGACACTAATTTGTTAATAATATTGTAAATTATGACATTATACAATGACAATAAATTTTATTCTTAATTGTAGAGAAGATATACAAAATGTAAGTTTCGAAGATAATAATTCGTTTTTAAAATGGTCGTTTAACCCGGACAAACGATTTTTATGCACTCAATAAATTTTGAAATTTTCCTGAGTAAATATGCGTTTGATGATTGGAATAATTCAAATTTAGAAAAAAAAAAAGTTACAAAGACAAACAAGTACACCGAGTAAATTGTACATGAACATAGACCATTTCAATGACAAGTTCTTAAATTTGATAAAGAAAATTTAACTCATCTTTAAATATTCGAAATTTGATACACTTTGTCAGGGTAAATTGATCAAATATTCTGTGTACCTTTTTTAAACATTATTGCATCATTAATATGTCAGCCCACACTTTTAAAATTTTTTGATCATCACATGATTGATTCGAATTAGTCTATATAGCAATATTGATCTTATTATCATTTGAAAAATGTTATTTTGACCAGAACGATATCATTCTGACTTTGATAATAATAAGTGGATGTCTACCAAGTTCTCCAAACATAATAAATTTAATATATGTTTTTTTAGATGTATCAAATATTGATATATTAGAAAAAACCCCATTTTTATACAATATAGGCTGTATAATTTTGTCAAACAGTTCCATATGACAGCATAAAGATAAATGATACATTTGGAAAGTAACTATGTAATTCAAACAGTGACTTTGGAGAAAAATACTCCGAGATCAGTTCTGTTCATGAGTCTGTTTTCCCTCGGCCAAAAATCATCTTTTGTTTTTTCAACATTCACATTTATTTCCACATTGAACAGTACATTATGCAATTGTAATTGCAAATCTTTTGCTGACGATAATATGATAGTATCATCAGCATTAAAAGTACAAATAGTATACATGTAACAAGGAATATGAGGCAGTAACTTTTCTAAATTCTGAAAAGAGAAATGGCCATGTTGTCGTCCGATACATAAAACGGAAAAAAATCGTTAAGTAATTTTAGCCTTTATTCCGTTATAACATATTCCTAATTATCCTAAAGCATTTACCGTCTATATTACTGATTAAAAAGTTTATTCCATAACCCGAGTCGCCATACTGAATCGAACGCTTTTTGAAAATCGATAAAAGCAACTTTTTCATGTTTTTATACAAAATAAAATAAACTATAGATATGGAAACTGATATAATTTGTTTTGTAAAATAAGCCCCGCCCTCATGTATTCATTTATATAAAATGGAAAAAAACTTTATATTGGTCTATAATTTTGTGGATCGTTTTATTTCCCCTTTTCTTGTATAGAGGAATTATTTCACCGCAATTAAAATCGACAAATAATAAATTAAACAGGAGTAAAAATCTCACATGTTATGTACTCGTTCTAGGCCACCAGGTGAACTTTTAAAGATTTAATACTACAGAGGTTGGTTCGTTTATATTATTAACTTCTAAACCTGACGAGTAAGAACACATTCCTCAACAGGTCCCGTGTTAGAAAAAAATTCAAATAAAGTGTTTAACAGGTTTTTTTAGATTTAACCAGAATTTATAACTTTCCAATTCCTTGGGATTTTTAGATCTCAATTTTTTTAGTTTATTTTGAAGGAAATAGCTAGTTTTCTTATATTCCCTTTCTTTTACATATAAGTCTTCTTTAAAAATTACATTTCTGAAGACAGCTCTTCTGTAGCTTTTTCGGCATTTTTACTCAACCATAAAATTCTCTGATTTGTATATGCAGGTTTTAAAAAGTAATTTTGCACTAGAAGTATTTCTTCATGTAATAACAGTGTACAAATATCCTGGGAATCTATGTTATCAAGTATAGACACATTGTATTAATTTCATCAATATGATTTTTAAGATTTTCTTTAAAAATGCCTGTTTCTGTTATCTGTTAATTTCTTTATTCGTGGTACTAATCTCTGAGAGTTCACTGTTAGAGATCCTCAAGCGGGGAATCAGGACAGAAAGGTAAAACTAAAATCAGAAATTAAAGAAATAAAATCAAAGTTGCTATCAAAATCTATAACACTTATATCTTTACACGTTGTTTTCCCTATGTTTTTATCTTTTCCTACACGACCATTTAAAATAAATTGGTAATGTTTACAAAAATCTAATAATAAAGAACCAAAATGGTTTCTAGTTGTATGTTGATAACATTTAGGAACATTAAAGAATTCTGTAAATTAAAAGAAAGACAAAAAATCTGGAATTTTAAAATCGTAAGAATGTAATATTGTAAAAACTCTATTTCTTCAAACACGTTTGACATATTTAGTTTTTCAGGCGGTATATAAATATAGCGCCTGTCACCAACCTGTGGACTTCAATACATCCAAAGGTGATTCGATTTATTTTTACAAACTTTGATATTTGATTTTTAACATATATTACAATACCACCTGATTTAAAGACAACTCTTATGTTTACAGTGAAACTCATCAAGATGGTGCTTCAGTTTTTGTTTTTCATAACTGATTTTAAATGTTTCTAGTAGAAAGTCCACACACGTTTAAACTGAAAATGCGATCATACCTCATTTGTAGAGAGAGAATGAAAAACGTGTATTAAAGTCTTGTGAGATCCTCCGTGGTTGTCCTAGCGTTGATGTGTAATCTGGAGTCCTGAAGGGCAGTCGGTTCGGTTATTCATTTATGTACAAAAATCAACATTTAGAACGGCTTTTTTCCCTTGGCGTTGTCGAGTTTTTGTTTCCTACGTATTTCCTTAGATTGTTCGTTCAATGTTTATTGAAGATTTTCACATTTTGCCATATTGGTTTTTGTCAGATAACTCGATTTTGTTTCCTGATTTCATTAGGAATTTTAGCACTTTTCTGTGTTTTGCTTTTATTCCACTCCCCATGAAAAACTTTGTATGTCAATCTGTGATATGTAGTACTTGACTGGGTCCTATTGACTCTCATTTTCGGTGGCTTTATGTTTTCTCCATCTCTGATGATTTGGAGTAATTTGTTTTTATGTTCCGAATTGTTTATGACAGCCCAGAAAGTAGTATTTTCGTAATTTCTCCAGGCACAGTATTCACAGAAACTCCAAACTTGCGTGCAGATTCAAATTTGTCCGCTATCATTTTGGGGTGAAATAAATCGCAAACTGGCTTTGAGGTCCAGTGGATGGGGTCAGAATGTTGATGACAGTTTTGGATGACAACTTACCTCCTGGTTTTGTTTTTTATTTTAAATGTTTCCCAAGCTGGCTTGGGTCTCTTATTTAAAAAAAATTGGTCAACGTTTGATAATCTGAAGATTCACCAGGGAGCCTGTATTTTTTTGTTTTGCTTAATTTCATTGTATTTGACATCATTTACGATCCGGACTGCCGAAAGTACAGCTCCTAAGTTGTCCGCTAGGGGGCGCCACCATTATTATTATCAATTTGAATCTGCACGCCAGGGAGCCTGTATAATTTTTATTTTCATTCACTGCTAAAACCTCCTACGTTCAAATTATTATTATCATTATTATTTTTTTTTATTCATTATTGTTAATGTCCTTAATTCATTTAAACTTAAAATCATTACTCTTGCGACTAATTTCAGCTCCTATCATCACTTTTTAACCAATCGCTGCCCTTGTTTTTTACCCGTCCAGAAAACCTTAAAACTAACAATGTTTTCAACGCCGTCCGCAATGCGTGTTGTTTTAGCACCGCATTTTCAATACGACTATTCTCACTTCCAAAAATTCATCAAACTTTTCATATTTTTTATCTATTTTTTTATCTTTTATGATTATCAATATTGTAAAATTCAAAATATCTTATCCAAACATATTATATATCATTATTTTAAATTAAGGTTTTTTTTATCTCTCCATTTAATTTTAACATAAAAAGAACTTATTTCCCGATTTCATACTCCATTTCTTAAAAAAAAAAAATTATTTCCCCGCTTTCAAAATTCATTTAATCAATTTGATTTTCAATAATTTTATATTTATTTTAAGTCATCCAAATAAATTTTTCTTATCTTATGCCTCACCAAAATAAACTCCTTACTCAGTTCAACAAATTCACACTTACAATGTTTTCAACGACGTCCGAAATGTTTGTTTATTTAGCACCGAATTTTCAATCCGGCTAATTATCTCAACCAACTTAAATAGGTCGCCCTCACGCTCAGCCCAGTGCCGGGTGGGGCTCTAACTGCAATCAGAAGCAATATGTTCGCTCCATATCCTCTCTCCGTCG
>BROG01001733.1:12500-30610 GCA_030159075.1 Atrina japonica | reverse complement strand
ACTAACTGGTCACAACAAGTTATTGACATGACGCCTGCGAGGAAAAACATTTCAAACGCGGCACCTACGGGGTTTTGTAATAATCTACATTGGAGTAATTATTATATATTTTATTACATCATAAGTTCAGCCGTGATAATAAATAAAATTATAACATATTTGTAAACGTTAGCTAAATAAAATTAAAGTTTGAACAATTCTTTGTAGGTTTTCTTTAAATGTTTGCATGACCTCCATTCGATAATATACATAAGAAGGAATGATCTTATCTCATGAAAAATGCATTCAATGAATGTCTGCCTTGCTATTTGAAATAGCTCAGTTTGAAAAGTCATTACTTTTCCATTTTTTAAATCTTCATTCAATTTCGAAGCAGAAGTATTACAGGTAAAATAAAACTTACACTGGGAATGAAGATGAGATATATAATTTAATCATAATTGCTGAGTGCATAAACTATTAAATACCAAGTTATAGATCTTAAAGATGTCCAGGACACTTATACAAATCTGGTGAATACTGGACAAACATGGACCACTGGAAATCCATAAATGGGATCAGGTGTCCTGGATGACTAAGCATCCCGCTATAAAATATCAACTGAAATAGTTAGAATCAAAAGAGAAAAAATTGAATCTTGGTGTTTAACGGCATTGAAGTTTTGATGGAAATACCTATTGTTGCAGACGTATAGCATGGCATGGGACCTGTATTTTGTCGGGAAGTCCCTGTTATACATAAAACAGCTTAACTACACGGTTAAAGGTGCCACACACGCGTAAAAATGTGTGGATTTCACTTGATTTGGAAGCGTATCGATACGCATATATTTTAGCTGAAAGAAAAGTTAAAGATTTGCATACGCGCATTTGAAGCCATTCTATAGTCATTCAAACAATTTTGTCGGAACCAGAGAAAGTTAAAAGTTGGAGTATTGACTCACATTGATTACTTTATAAGCATGTTTATCCGTATAAGAAAGTAAATGTAATATTATATTTGTCTGAAAATTATATTTGTTGTCCGAGACCAAATGCCGATGCGTTTGATTAGAATTGTACAGTTTTATATTTTACCTTAACTGTAGATGTGACTACTTAGATATTTGTTGATCATGTAAGCATTCTTATCATGAGGAGCTGATGAAGATAATTGATACTTTGTGAGCAATATCTAACATTCCATGAAAATATATGTAAAATGCCCTTTTTAGTTCTTCTTTCCGTCACGATAGGTCGTAATAGAATGCAACCTCAGGTAAAACGCTGGTAGCATTTCAAGATAAATGTAAGTTTACTCGTATTCCTCGCAGATGAAGTGAAAAAAAAGATGTCACTGAATACTGTCAATGTATACTTAACGAAACCGGAAGAAACCATACACGACTTTCACCTGAGTACAGACTATTCAACAAACTGGAACGGAATGTAACAACGAATGAATACAATGAGAAGTTATACTGTTTCTTTATGATCCTGTATGTATTTTAACTAATCTCATGAGCTTTAGCTATTTGCCATCGAATTAAAACCATTTTAGAATTCAATCATTGAATACGATATCAATCTGTTATTCAATTCATTTGGATAAGTAAGTATTGCAAAATGCTTGTTTGCCATCATTAGGAATGTCTCGGGTTTTATATAACCCGGTGTGGATCCAGATTTTCCATACGTTGCTTTAAATGTCGGTCAAAAATAAAATGTAGATAAACAAAAATTTTAATTTGTTGAAAGTGTCCGATTTGGCGTTTTTTTTTAAGACGTAATCGTTGCAGCGTGAGATAAATCAACTAGTAACGACGCTTGATCGAGAAGTTATTGACATGTTAACCAGAGCATCGTTTCATGAAAAGTCGTAAATCGGGAAAACAGTTGTAAACTCAATATTATGATTACCGTCCGTTTCAAAAACGTTTCCGATTACCGATTAACGACAAAATTTAGTCGGTAATTTCCGACTGGTTCTAGGCAGTCGTAAATCTAAATCCTTCTTGTTAAAAAGCCAGGCAAAATATTTTGAGAAACTGTTTGAAATAACAGACTAAATTACTTTGTTTGATGAGTTAGAGAGAAATAAGACTGGTAGGAGACCCAATGTCTACCAATACAGACGTAACTGTTACCTGCCTTTTTTCGCATAAAATAAGGGACTGTATAACGGATCGCATACGTCGTGATCCGAAATTATTTTAAGATAAAATACCGATCTTGCTTTTTCACCTACAATACAGACATCATTATTGATTCTTCTTCAATTCGTTCCACCTTTTCTATACATTTAATAAGAATAAAAATATTTTTAACATTTATTTTATAAATAATCGGCAGTCGTAAGGAATTCCGAAATTGCGTTATGAAACGGTCGTAAACGTTGTTGCTGAATTGTCGTAAAATTAATCGGTAATCGTAATGTTTCCGACCTTTTATCAAACGACGCCGAGGGCAGTAAACTTTATATTCGGGGTGGGAACAAAGGGTTATATTACCAACAGAGGCTGCAAAAAGATTAAAAAGTTGATGCAGTTTTATAATCTTCTCATGAACCAAATTGATGGTCATATTCCTCTCAATTTGGTATAAAAGATTGTCAAGTAAGTGTCTAAAAGGTATAGGAACGAAATATAAATCGGATCATAAAAGAGTCAAAAGTACAAAATTAATGGTTTTATATCAATTATTTCTTTAATACAAAAATGTTTGTATATAAATATACATTAGAAAGATGTTACGAATATATTATCTAAGGACCATTGTGATAAAGTTTTGTTTTTTTAAATCAGGGATCATAGATCAAGATCAAAGGGACCTATGTAAGAAGAAAATATCTTTTACATACACTGGTCACGAGAACCCTTCCAGGGAATTGCTTTTATAGGTAATGTAAGTAAACAAAAGAGACAAAGTAAATTATATTTAGAATAAGTTACAGATATGGACAAAGGATGTATATTTACTATTGCAAAATCACATTACTTAGATTTCTATTAGTACTCCAAATCATACAACTCATTATGACGCTCTTAATATCTTAATACTAGATGGCGCATATATATATATATTATATATATATATATATATATATATATATATATATATATATATATATATATATTTATATATAATATATATATATATATTTATATATATGTGTGTGTGTGTGTGTGTGTGTGTGTGTTTGTGCGAGCGTTGTGTGTGTGTTTGCGTGTTTTGTGTGTGTGTTTGTGTGTGTGTGTTTGTGTGTGTGTGTGTGTGTGTGTGTGTGTGTGTGTGTGTGTGATTTAATATCATCACGATAAGTGTTCCTGATTTTCAACATCTAGTTCCGAAATAAACTCACACTATTAACTACAAATGCTTAAACCTATATCCGTTGAACCTGTTTATTTGACGTTTAATAATTGTTGTCCTTGTTTTCATGTTTCCGTCGATATGATGTCGAATATGAATTGCTTTAAAGCAAATAATCAGACGTTACACATTCCTGATGACAGTTCATAATGGTGTAGGATGATAATTTATAATGATGAAGTATTGCAGTATTTTAATAACTATTTTTACATGTTTTATTGCATTTGTAAATTGCGACGGAGTATGTGATGTCCAGGCAGAGTAAGTTTTCATTGTGTTACACATTATTATTACTATTATAATAATAATAATAATAATAATAATAATAATAATAATAATAATAATAATAATAATAATAATAATAACTAGAGCTGAGCTTTTTGCTGAAGCAAAAGGGGGTCATCCGACCATAGCTGAGGCTACAGCTTTGATACAGCTTCAGCTGAGCAACAGAGCAAAGCTCAGAAGCTATGACCCTGAGACCGAAGGTCCGATCCAGAAAGACAATTTTTGATATTTTGAATTGAAATGTTGAATTGAGTTGTGACCTTGACTTTTAATTGGATGACCTTGAAAACTTCAGACATATGTTTCTTGCGCTCATTCCCTACAAATAATCAACATTACCTAATATATAAAAAGTTCTATAGTTTTTGAGCTATTTTTGAGTTGAAATTTTCAATTTGAGCTGTGACCTTGACCTTTCATCGGATGACCTTGAAACTTCACCACATGTGTTCTTCCATCGCATTCCCTACAAAATCTTCGAACCACTAACATATATATAAAGTTCTATAGTTTTTTGAGCTATTTTGAGTTGAAATTTTCAATTTGAGCTGTGACCTTGACCTTTCATCGGATGACCTTGAAATTACACACGTATGTTCTTCAGTTCATTCCCTACAAATCTGCAACTGTAACATTATATATAAAGTTCTATAAGGTTTTTGAGCTATTTTTGAGTTTGAAATTTTTCAATTTGAGCTGTGACCTTTGACCTTTCATCGGATGACCTTGAAATTTCACACATATGTTCTTCATCAGCTTATTCCAATACAAATCTGCAACAATAACATATATATAAAAGTTCTATAGTTTTTGTAGCTATTTTGAGTTGAAATTTTCAATTTTGAGCTGTGACCTTGACCTTCATCGGATGACCTTTGAAATTTCACACACATGTTACTCAGCTCATTCCCTACAAATCTTCAACAGTAACATTTATATATAAAAGTTCTATAGTTTTTGAGCTATTTTGAGTTGAAATTTTCAAATTTGAGCTGTGACCTTGACCTTTCATCGGATGACCTTGAAATTTTCACACGTTATGTTCTTCAGCTCATTCCCTACAAATCTTCAACACTAACATATATATAAATATATAATAGTTCTATAGTTTTTGAGCTATTTTGAGTTGAATTTTTCAATTTGAAGCTGTGACCTTGACCTTTCATCGGATGAACTTGAAGTTTCACACATATTTTTTTTCAGCTCAAACCCTACAAATCTGGCAACAGTAACATATATATAAAAGTTCGATAGTTTTTGAGCTATTTTGAGTTGAAATTTTCAATTTGAGCTGTGAACCTTGACCTTTGATCCAACGACCTTGAAATCTTTTACATAAAATTCCTCATCGATATTATCTACATATCTCGTACAGTAACAGGTATATAAAACTTTCACCATTTTCGAGCTATTTTCAATTGAAATTTTTTTGAGAAAATTTCCAAACTCACCTGTGACCTTGACCTTTTATCTGATGACCATGAAATTTCGTATGAACATTTATCAGCCTATTCTCTACAAATCACTCATGTACATGTTTATACTAAAATCAGATAGTTCTAGAGATATTGAGATTTCAAAATTTTAAAGATCTTTGTGACCTTGACCTTAAATCACGTGACCTTGAAATTTTTTGAGCTTCTGCAACTCATGAAACTGAACAACTTTCTCATGCATATGTCTATAGTAAAGATGTGTAGTTTCTGAGATATTTTGACTTTTCTCTCATTTTTAGCTGAAAAATTATGAGCCCCTTTTTTCAGCCCCTAGCGAGCTTTTTTTCAGGGGACACTTGGATCAAATTTTGAACACACCATGCACCACTTCAGTCTTTGCTACTACCAGAAAATTCAAACAGATTTGCTCTAGCTTCAGTAGTTGTTGAGAAAATTGTGCCACAAAATGGGACATGAAAAAAGTGATAAAGGGCGATAACTCGGGAAGAAAAGGTGATATTGAAAAAAATTCAAAAAAATATCTGTAGAATGTTCCTGTGCAGAAACGCTGAAAATTTGAGCAAAATCGGCTGAGCCGTTTTTGCTCTACAGCTGACACAAAATCTACTAGGAAAAAAAGAATAATAATAATAATAATAATAATAATAATAACTAGATCCTCTGATGCTTTAATGTTGCTGAAAATTTGAGCGAAATCGGCCGAGCCATTTATGAGCTACAGCCAGTACAAAATCTATTGGAGAAAAAAACAAAAAGAATAATAATAATAATAATAATCACGAAAACAATAGGGTCATCCGACCTAAAGTCGGATGACCCTAATAATAATAATAATTGCAATAACAATAGGGTCATCCGACCTGAAGTCGGATGACCCTAATAATAATAATGATAATAATAATAATAATAATAATTTATTATTATCATTATTATTAATTAATATTATTATTATTATTATTATTATTATTATTATTATTATTTAAAATTATTATTATTATTATTATTATTATTATTATTATTATTATTATTATTATTATTATTATTATTATTATTATTATTATTGTTATTGTTGTTGTTGTTGTTGTTATTGTTGAAATTATTTTCAGCGGTAAGAAGTGTTGTGCTCACTATAAATATGTGAACCGAAAATGCATAGATGAGATTTCTTCTTTTCAATTTACACTAACTTGACCTTTTCACCAAACCTGACCTTTTCACCGAATTTGACTTATTCATCTAACTAGAATGATTTCCATGGAAAATTTGCGACGGGTGTGGCATGCTGACTCCTTCTGGACACCTGGTCCAATCTTGGGATTCGCAAGATTCTTCATACTGAGGTCATTTACACATCTAATTCTTTCTAATTGACATCAGTTTAGATTTTCCATTGGTGTTTCTTCATGTTTACATTTATATTCTTCGAAATCAGAATTTTGAAAATTGATTATATATATTAGGCCCTATTCATCAACAATATCGTATTATTTGTTTCTTAAATAAGCGTGTATTTTTTATTATTTAAAGTTAATCAAGCATTAAAAACCATACGCTTTTAGAATGTCCGAAAGGTTGGTATGGTGATGAGTGTAGGCTGCCATGTCCCGATGGATACTATGGTGTGTTTTGCAAGGGAACATGCAACTGTACAGCTGACCAGATATGTGATGTCCAAGAGGGTTGTGTACACAACAAAACTGTGGGTAAGTGATATTTCCATATACGTACTAAAATCACAAAGGACTATATATGATAAGGGTCCAAAACGGCCCCCAAATGGTGAATGGTCATATTTTCATAACAGGTTCTACATATCGTCTAAAGTTGATATCTAAGTAGTTTGACTTGCTCTCTTGACCCAAAGGTCATTTCAAGGTCATGCTAATTCAATGGAACTCCAGTGACTTAATGAAGTTTTGTGTTAAGTCTTGTGAATTTTTTTTCGCGAAAATGAAGTTTAATCCACAGATTAATTCGATCTGGTGAAAAATATATGTAGATATAACATGAGTCCCTTTTAAAATATAGTATAAAAAGAAAAAAGTACTATACGCAGATTCGTACCCCCCTTTGAGCTGACGTGTTAACAATTAGGCCACAGTAACTTATATGGAAGATTAGTGTAAAATGTTAAACAGTCTGATTTAAGACCCAATAAGAGAATGCAGTCGCTAGTTGTATACCCTTACATTTTTTACTCGTAGGGCTTACTTTGGAAAACTAAAACATGTTTACCTAATAGATCTCTACTCCTATTTTTTAAACAGTAATATTATTGACTTTAAATACACTTGATAAACGTGTCTGTGATGCCTGAGCTCAGAAGTAACATTCTAAGAATAGATTCTGTGATGTAGGCCTGTATTCGGCGCTCGGGTAAAGAAATGCATAAGGGACAAGCAACCAGATCAACTGACCTACATGTAGTAGCCATTTCATCATATTGTAGATCTTCGATGGATACAAAACACTGACCCAAGGGTCTACGGTAGTACACGGGTTACCAGTTGGCAATGTGTAACCCAAGCAAAGTTAGGCCTATTCGATCTCTCAAGGAAGCAAGTTTACCGTAGATTATACTTATCTTTAGTGAAAAAGTTGTCAAGCAGATCTATCGACAGAGAATTCCAAGAATGAAAGAAAAACAAAGCATTGTAGCCTAGCACTTTGCTTACAGTACTCAGTATTTTCCAGTTGGTATTAAGAATGTGATTGCTGCAGTAATATGGAACCAGTGATAAAAAAGAGGAAATGACTCACTGTAGCTATTTATAGCCTATGCAACAGCATTGGGGTTTCATGATTTGTCAAGTACACTTTGTTTCTAGTATGTGTGGTCCTCGATGAAAATAAATGAACGCCGTCTGTAGGCCGTCAAAACAACCGGAAGTAGAATCTCCTTAGCAACGACGTAGTGCATGGACGTGTTGTTCACATGAAATGTTGTTTGTTTATATTGTACCGCAAGCTTTGGAGGACAAAAATTTTCCTTTGTACACAAAATAATTAATGGGAACATATACAACAGAGTGTGCAATATCTGCCTTGTCCAAGGCTGTGCTCATACTTCATTTAACCCCAAAAGGCTCAAAATAGAATGAAATAGATAATATATTGAAAATATACATATTTGAATGTCGATTTTAAGACACTTTCCTGACAAGGAAACATTTGTTTTAAGTGTGTATGTAAAGTGCTAGTCTTAGACTTCGTAATGTGTACAACCATGTACTTTACACGGAATACTTAATTTTCATTTCACGGGTGGGTATATAGGCATCACTATCATATAGAGTCCTTTTCAAATTATATGGCAGTATATTTAAAAATTAGTGTTTTTTTTATTCGTTTCCAGAAAATCATATGAGTGTTTTTTGCTGATGAAAATTCCAAGTAACATATTATTGTTTGCCAAACATTAAACAAATCATGTATTTTTAGAATGCCCGAAAGGTTTGTTCGGTGAAAAATGTAAGCTACCATGTGCCAATGGATTCTATGGTGTGTCTTGTAAGGAAACATGCAATTGTACAACTGACCAGATTTGTGATGTCCAAGAAGGTTGTGTAAATAACAGTACTGATAGTAAGTGAATATATCATATACTTATTAGAAAACAAAAACCTTTTATTAAATGGTTTAATAAAAATATATTGAAGAAATAATTTAGCATAAATGACCTAAATAATAGTTTCTTAATTTAATGTATTAGTATCTTTGTTTTCCGGGGTGTTGCAATGTAAAGTCCAGTTATCTTATTATTAGGCACTTACTAAACAACATGTATAATTTAAGAATGTCCGAGAGATTCATTTGGTGGTGACTGTCAGCTACTATGTCCCACTGGACTTGATGGTGTGGATTGCAATGAAACATGCAACTGTACAGCTGACCAAATATGTAATTCCGAAAAAGGTTGTGTGTATAACAATACTGACTGTAAGTGGTTCTTATAACAAAATAGAAACTACCTGTTTACTGATTGTATGAAAGTATATCTAAAATAACCAAACTTTATATTGATCGTGTGGATAAATATCCATACAATTAAAAATAACAATAACAAATATTATTCAATAAATTGTAAAATTTTGTAACTGTAAATCATTTTCTTGATAACGACAAGACTATTAGATTCTATGAATTTGCTTTTGAGAAGTTAACTCATAAAAAAATATTTTATTTGCACTTTAGATACCCTCACCATAATGGAAACTACAAGTACTGAACAGCAAACAACCAATATCAAATGGTATCATGAATGGGATCCTTTGGAATCATCATATATGGTGTACCCTTTTGGAGTTGTTATAATAGTGCTGGTGATACTGCTGGTTCATACACACAGGTGTGGCATTGTAATTCCTAGTAATATTTTGCTGTGTATCTTGACTTGATAAAAGTCGAGTTATGGTTGTTTTATTTGTTTCCTATCTATAAAAAACATGCTCCTTATGTTATGAGTTTGAAATAGGGGACACGCACACACACACACACACACACACACACACACACACACACACACACACACACACACACACACATACACACACACACACACACACACACACACACACACACACACACACACGCGCGCGCGCGCTTTATGATCTTAGTTTAGTATGACTTTCATCTTTGTATTTATCTACTATGATGCATATGGTTGCGTATCTAAATTGCTTACCCTTAGTTTTTTTTTTTACATTTAATTTCATAACTATGCAGGAAGAAGAACATGAAGTGGCCAAGAAGATGAATCACGACATGGTAAGTCTATTTGTTTTTTGAGATTCTCAACATAATACTAACACTAAAATAAAATGAAAGTACGTAGAACGCTCATAACTTCTAAATTTATAAAGCATTTCTTTGAAGAAATAAAAAAAAACTTGAAGTGACAATTATAATAAGGTATAAATCAAACCTTCCTTATCCAGACGTGCCCAGATTGTGTTCTTTTATCATTTTTTTAATGTTTAGATTAACTTGCATTAACGCCCAAAATGATTTAATGGAATATTCTCTTCACCCAATTTGATGGTATATTGCGAGAATAAAAATTAATTGAATAATTTGAATACAAGTATATATTTTTATCCGGTAAAATTAATGCTATGTTTTTTCTACACAGACCAACAAGATCAGGAGGCAGGGTCTCAAGCTTTGGAACTAAATCAAAATGCAGTGCAAGCTGATTATGCAGAAATCTGCGAAGTTAATGAAACATATTCACATACTCTTACATTTTCAAGTGATTATAATCAATTATCATTCTCGCGATCTAGATGGTATAGAAGTGAATTAATTCCAACAGAGAGTCACTATGGCACATCTAAAAATTGCTTGCTGAAAATAAAGAAATCTGAATCTGAGTCGAAGGCAGAGGCAGGAGGAAACCCTTACAGTCTAGCAAAACCACTCATGGATACAGGAAATGAAGTACAACAAGCACAGATATCTGAAGTAAAGGAAAATAATGTGGAATAACACCCGCAGACATTGCGTGGAGAAGACATTGGTCATTAAATGTATGCTATTATTCTGAAACATGTTGACATAAAGTATATAAGTATGGTCCACAGATAAGTGAAATGACTACATAAGGATAAATACAGTTACCGTTTCAAGTATATATATATATATATATATATATATATAATATATTATTATATATATATATATATATATATGTGTGTGTGTGTGTTGTGTGTGTTGTGTGTGCGTGTGTGTGTGTGTGTGTGTGTGTGTGTGTGTGTGTGTGTGTTCTGAACATTCTATTGATTTATACTTTGGTATCTGAAATTGTTATATTATCTGAAAGAAGTTATCTGACACTTGCATAATTAGGCATTAACGGTCAGCTGATTAAATTGTATGAATGCAGTACGAATGTGAAGTACCTGATGTGCCATGTACCGTCGCCTTTGATCTTGTATTCATGATTCTATACCAAATTATCGTGAAGAACAATTAGTAGATCCAAGTTGTTAGTTTGGCTCGGAAATGTTTCTCCATATTGATGTGGGTTTATCTCACTTCAAGGATAGTACGGAATTCAAACATGTTGTATAAACAGACAATGTTAAAACTTACTTTGTATTACCGTTATTTCCTCTATGTATGTTCATACATTTTTCACATGGAAATTTGTTATTTTTAATATGGATATATAGATGTATATTGTTGGCATCGTAATACAGACCTAAAATGTATTTTAGTTCAGTTAAAACAGTTGTTAAAATTCAAATAATATGATGAAGTATATGATGATAGTAATTTATACTAATTTTGCATGCTGCCTGATTAAATAAAATGTCATTATATTTCAATATTTCTATTGGCGTTTTAGTAATTAACTGCATACACTTCTTATTTACTTGTGATATTGACTTTGACTACATGACCTTGAAGATAAACAAATGATGTACATAAAAAACGAAGCAAATCCCCATCTTATAATGCATACAAACAACCATCTATATGTGTTTGAGAACATTCGCATTTACAGTTTACTTGCATATTTTTGTATGACCACATAAGTTTGTCGCGATGATTATAATATACTGCATGATATAAATGAATATTGAATTTTAATGAAATATGTTGCGCAAACTTAACCAACTGAGGATAAAAATGGGCAAAGAAATTGGCCAGTCTGATGCCCTTGTGTTATATGGCGAAAATATAAAATGCCATTTGTGAAAGGTATCATCTATCATCATTTATTAATTAATATCATTATCAAATGACTTCATTTACGTACTTTATGTATGACAAAAGGATCACAAACAATATTATGTAAATGCTTGTGTGTGCTTGTGTTTTTGTTTATGTTGAGAAACGTTCCATGTTATGTTTGTATTGAGTTAATTGTGCATATTTACTTAATTTTTCTCAACTTTTTCTTTCCATCTTTGTCTTTGAAAATGTGAATGTACATGTATATCTTACATGGCACAGTTGCGATTACAATGTTTGTGAGTTTCATAACGTTGCTTAGTCCATGTTCCTTGGGTTGTCGTCCATGTTTTAGTATCATGATAATTTTCAAAGTTTGTGATTGCAAGGCAACAGGGTCAAAATATCAAATTTGTAAACAGACTTCCGCATCAATCAAAAAAATCAATCTGTGACACGAAATAATAATTTGCTATCATTTCCGTACTAGTACACAGGTCTAGTTATTGTCTGTTCAAGTTTTATAATATGTTAAACATTGTTGTGTTATGTACTTTGCAGTTGACAGAGTTTGAAATCTAGTTTAAAATTAATCTTGGATTCAATAAAAAAATGTAAATTGTATTTGAGATACTGTTTCTCCTAAAATATATGGCTATGAATGCATCATTATAAATAATCTATATGGTGACTGTTGTAAACACACTATAAACGTGTAATATCACCGAGAGACAACTAAGATTAATTGAAAAATGGGGAAAGTAACGTACATACAAGCTGTAACCCTGATAAACTAGTAATGAAGTAATGATGCCGCTAGGTGTCGCTTACAGTTTCCCGGTGTCTGTTGAAATATTGCTATAAATCGCTTTCCGTTTGAAAGAGGCATTACATCTGACTGTGGAAAATATAAACACAGAAGTATTTACTTATATTTAGATATCACCAGTTTATGTGCCACACATTTTTACCTGCGCTATGGAATGACGCCAATACAGTGACGTTTTTGTTAAGTGCCACGGCTGAGGTGAGACGAGACCTCAGTCCTAAGTCTTATCCTAAGTTACTTTCACTTTGAATGCAGAGCGTTTGGCGAAGGAGCCGTCACTATTATCTTTGAAATGCATTAGGTATGACAAGGTACTGGGAATCGATACCGATACCTTCCGCTTGCAAGCATAATCTTAGTAAAATCAATGATGATATAGGCAGAGGTTCACAAATTAGATTGCAAGCTTAAAGCAGCTACTAGAAGAGGTTAGACCGTTATTTTTTTCTGTAATAGATAATATATCCTTAGATAAAGATAGAAAGTCCTCATTTATTACACTTGCACATATTGTTTTGTTTAAAATAATTACTATCAGTGGACATGTATATAAAACATGGTATTGTGGTCAATATTGATACCGACCTCACATCTGAAAGTTCGTAGACATGCGTATATGTTTGTTGTCATCCCAGTGTAGTAAAACGCTAAATAGTCCGGTAGCCCCAGTGCCTATATATAGTATTAATGGTCAACTCGTACCAAAGTCAAATTAGTACCGAGTGATTTCGGTCATTTAGGAATATGGAAATCGGTACTTACTATGGTTGAATCGGTACTTGCAAATAATTGTTCTATTATTGTTATTAATTCGGAACTTGTAAAAAAATATGTAAAACATATATAATTATTTGGAGGCAACTCCAGAAATAAATTGCAAGCTCCAAAATTACTTGATGCTAGAATATCATAAACGAATATAATATAGATCTATGGATTCTGTTTTATGGTACCGATGTCACTAGGTGTCAATATGCATAATCTCACAGAGGTGCCGAAGTTACTACTGTCCGTGCTGCTCACTTCAAAAATAGGAAAACCTGACTTAAATTTTACACTTAAAATTTGAATCATTTGGCTGAATAAAGGTTCAATATCTTACTGGAGTTGATGAGTAACTTTTTAAAAATAATTTTTTATTTAAGATTCATATAAATCTAATGTAACACGATGGACAAAGTTTGGCTAATGGTTACTTTGTCGCCATAATAAGCGATACAAATACTCCTCGGCGTATCGAACATACAGGGGGAAGAAATCTCGGACAAAAAAAAAATGAAAATTACCGAAGTGGTAAAGATATAATATAAAAATCTCAGATACCAAAGTATAAATCAATAGAATGTCCAGGACATAGATACAAATCCGGTAAAAATGGACAAACACGGACCTCTGGAAACCAAGAGGTGGGATCAGGTGCCATGGAGGAGTAAGCATCCCCTGTCGACCGGTCACACCCGCCGTGAGTCCACAGTCAAGTCCAATGAAACACGTGAGGAGTGTATCCTCGTCACAATTGGTACAGACGTCTCAACAACCGCCAACGAAAAAGGCAACTCAACATTTCACTTAGTGAAACAGAGTAGTCGCAAACAAGGCTATTATACCGACCATAACATTTGCGGAACGTTGACATTAAACGCGGTTTTCGATATCCCTGTGTCAATAATTTGTCAGTGAGTAGTTTACCTCTGTATATGAAATGTTCATATGTTGTGCACGCCCTGGCATATCGGATCATTTGTGAAATATAAACTCCATATGCAGGTGACTGAGAGATATTACTACTTAAATGTGGAAAATTTGCGATGGGGAAGCCGAAATCGTCGCGTTTATCGTATAGCTTAGTTGCTAATTTCCCGTCTGTGTTTATATTAAGTAAAATGTCTAAGTATGAAGCGTGTGTACTTGATTCTGTTGTATCTTTAATTTCTAGTTCGCTGGGATATATCGCATTGACATATTTATGAAAATTGTCATTATTAATTGACAAAACGTCGTCGATATATCTAAATGTCAAATTAAAGGACACCGCTAACTTTTTCTTCTTTTGATTCAGCAGTTTTCTGAATGAAGTCTGCTTCGTATGAATAAAGGAACAGGTCGGCCAATAAAGGAGCACAATTGGTTCCCATAGGAATGCCGATAGTTTGTTGAAAGACCACGTCCCCGAACATTACAAATATATTGTCTATTAGAAATTCCAGCATGTTTTTTATATCAACTTCAGTATACTTATGTGTAGAATCAGTGTGGTGTTTGACGAAATAAGTATCCTGATAGCCAATCACTAGATATTTAAATTTTCGGGTACCACCTTTAGTGAAAAAGCAGTTGTCTATGATGCTAAAAAGTCTTTCTTTTAATTTTTTATGTGGAAATAATATAAATAGGTAAAGTCAATAGTTTATACATATAATATGTATTATGTATATAGTAAACGATATCCAAGATACAAGTAAATTATTAGAAGTTCAGTAGATAACATAAATGACTCGCAACATTCGGCACATACACCGGACTAAATTTACACCATCACTATTGTTAGTGTAAATAACAATGTATGGCCAAAACAAGCCAACAGATAAAAACGTGTTGGTCTCTTAAACCTACTTTGATCAAATAACACGGTGTTTTCGAAAGCCAAAATATTAAACATGTCCCGAAATACTCTAGAGGGGGCAATGATAATTGCATTTGTGTTTATTTATCCCGTGGCGAAGATAGGGGTAGCCATTTTCGCTGTTAAGAATGACACAAGTCAACTACATGTCATCTTATCACTTGAGAAAGACATTTGACTAAGAATTTCTTTATGGTCCGCATTTATATATATATATATATATATATATATATATATATATATATATATATATATATATATATATATATATATATAATATAATATATATATATATATATATAAATATATAAATATATAAATATAGTATTTATCTATTCGACTGTTACATGTTGGATAGTAGAAATATACCACCGAAGAACACAAAGGATGACGTCAAAATTGTTTAATACAGTCTGAAGTTTCGATTGTTGCAAATATGTTTACAATGATGCAATTAACAATATGAAAGTCATTCTAAAGTAATAGCTCGCACTGATATCTTCATTTTAAATTCTATAGCTATGATAGCCATAGTTTTACAGTGGTTCCTCATTGAGGGATTTTAGACAGTTTGTGTTTACACTACAACTCCAGATTAGTTCGATAGCTATTATATAAAATCTATTTTTGAAGAAGAAAGTTCTATGTTTCCAAACATGTCAAACATTTTTTATGCAATTTTAGGAGTACACAACGTACGTTAACAAAGCTAGCTGACCTGTTATAGTTCCTTTATGTTTACAAAATCCCCATGATCAACAAAGCTTAACATACAAACACTTACTTCTGGATTATAATGTAGTGAAAAATGTTAATGACCCTGTTAAAAGTGATGAACCATAATATGCATTCTTGTAAAATGAAGTTCATACTTGGCAAAATATCCAAGTTCAATTATGTTGGAACTTTTTCCCGTTTTTATCATAAAAATGCCAATGGGAGTAATGTAGATTAATTTTTGTCTAGCGAAAACTAGTTATTTCTGGAACATTCTGTAACTGAATAAAACTGTAAAAAAGATGTTCACTAATCATTGAGAATGAAAACTATTGATGACCAAATACATGTCCCCTACCGTCCCCTATGTTAACACTACTCTTCAAACATTTTAACAAAAACCTGCAGATTTGGGGGAAAAAGTGATGTCAATAACATGTCAAAAAAGAAGAAAAAAATATATAGTTTCCAGGTTTACTCTCCAACATTAATGTTCGACCCGTAAATATCCTATATGCAAGATATCAGCACTATTATTAAATGAATGTGCACCATTCAGACACTTCAACAAAAACCTTAAAGGTTTCTGACGGACGGAATGACGCAGACAAAACCTTTAGTCCCCCGTTATCACAGGTAGGGGACTAATTATTTTTTTTACATCTCTTAACATGTATTGACTTCTAACGTACCAATTTACCAGCAACAAATTCTGCGAACTGACATGTTGTATTTACTGGCATTTTGGTTGTTGAATTTGAGACAAAATGCAAGAAACGAAATATAGAAATGCACATAAAGAACTCAAAATATATTTAATCTTATTGTACTACTAGATAATTTGATAGAGTGATTTAAAACACAGTTATTATCTCCCATTCTGGCTCCAATATTAAAGGATGTTTGTATAGCCGCAATATACGTGCCTCCTGAACGTAGCTTCTGCCAAACAGGTGATGCAAAGTGGTTTGTACACATCTGAGGGAACTTGACTACAGTAGATGCTGTTGTTCTGTAACATTGTTTTCATATTACTTTTTTCAGAAGTGGGAGGCTTGATGGTATTTTCCTGAACGCCTGCAGGTTTATTCAAATCGTTGAACGTTTATTTAAATAAATTATACAATAGAGCGTTGACACAGTTTCATATACAAAAATAAAAACAATGCTTAAAGAAAATACATATACAGCTATTTACACATACAAAAATACAAACTTACCCAATCTAATAGTTTTTCTTTTGAGAAAGACAACAGTGGAAACCACGTGTATAAATCGACTCAAGCGAATACATCGGTGAAAGTGATTTACAAAACTTCTAGTGAATTGTTTAAAAAAAGCAGACAAATATAAATATTGCAAACGTTCTAGACAGTTATCAAGGTATAAACAAATCACTGAGTCGATTATATACTATGTTTGTACGACTGATGTTTGTATTTATGTCAAAGGTACTTTAAAAAGTGTGTTAGACGATTAAGAGCTCTTGTCCTTTAAAGGAAAAATTAAACTGTCAATCATTTTCAGCTTACACGACACGTTCAGCATACGACTCATGGTTTTCTGTTAACTGTAAAATACCAACAAACATCACCATATAAGACCTCATCTGTATTAATGTTTATATTTGATAGTCACTTATCTATAAAACACTTTTACACAGAGAAAGAGAGAGAGAGAGAGAGAGAGAGAGAGAGAGAGAGAGAGAGAGAGAGAGAGAGAGAGAGAGAGAGAGAGAGAGAGAGAGAGAGAGAGAGAGAGAGATATGTAATTACATAGTATGTATAAGATTTGAATTTGTATATACCAAGGGTTTTTCGTTTAAGTCACATCGGGTGGCATCTACATTTGGTTCTGAACTTGATCGTGATGTCGCTGTGTTCACACACTTCTCAGAGATCACTAGAATCACAAATGAGCAGGATCTTAATATACTGAAAGTTACTTTGGTGTCTTTTGAATATCCGCACTTTTTATAAAAAAGAATATGTTTGATCTCTCGCCACATTCTAATAACAGAGGCTGTTTCGTTTTTCAATTTAATGTTTACATAAGCATTTGATTTCTGACAAGTGAAACTTTACCTGACTATCCCTAGTATTTCGAGCGTTTTGCTAGCAATAGCATTTAAACAAAATAATAATCAAACTAATGAATAAGTAAATATG
>BROG01001733.1:0-7500 GCA_030159075.1 Atrina japonica | reverse complement strand
TTTGCAGTAATGAAAATAATACCATATATACTGTCAGCCTCGGTCAAAATAAGTAAATTAGCTTCATATAAATGGAATTAGCTATTCCAAAAATGCTTGACTAATTTTTGAATATTTACTCTATTTTCACCAACTAGCTCGTATACAATACTTTTCAATAACAATCAAATATGTATGAACCTGTGACAGGCCAAAATCAAATTGATAAGTTATTTTTTTTTCAGTTTAACCTCTTTTTTTCCGTAACCCATATTAACTGTATAAAAATCCATTCACTTGGGGAAAACTAGGTTTAACTGCGAATAATATGTTCTGACTGAGAGGAGCCTAATTTTCCCGAGAAAACGATATATAAGTATTAATGTGATTTCTTTTCCAGTTAAACCTACTTTTAACTCCAGCTTATGTGGATTAGGAGAATAACTATGATTAACTTACGACAAACTAGGAGCAAGTCGTAATGTAAGTCATAAACTTCCTAGACGGGTGAATAAGTAGGTTTAACCGCAAAAAATACCTTTTATCTCGAGAAAAATTAGGTTTAACTCATTAATTTTATCTTAGAATTTTTTTTTTCAGTTAAACCTACTTTTCTCAGTCAAACCTGCTTTTCTCGCAGCAACCGACATTAATTAAAAGGAAATAGGTTTAATTATAAAAAAACCTCAGATACCAAAGCATAAATCAATAGAATGTCCAGGACATAGATACAAATCCGGTTAAAATGAATAAAGACGGACCTCTGGAAACCAAGAGGTGGGATCAGGTGCCATGGAGGAGAAAGCATCCCCTGTCGACCGGTCACACCCGCCGTGAGTCCACAATCAGGTCCAATGAAACACGTGAGGAGTGTATCCTCGTCACAATTGGTACAGACGTCTCAACAACCGCCAACGAAAAGGCAACTCAGCATCTCACTTAGTGAAACAGAGTAGTCGCAAACAAGACTATTATACCGACCGTCAAACTTGCGGAACGTTGACATTAAACGCGGTTTTCGATATCCCTGTGTCAATAATTTCTCATTGAGTAGTTTACCTCTGTTTATGAAATATTCATATGTTGTGCACGCCCTGGCATATCGGATCATTTGTGAAATATAAACTCCATATGCGGGTGATTGAGGGATATTACTACTTAAATGTGGTAAATTT
This sequence comes from Atrina japonica, assembly GCA_030159075.1. Lineage (NCBI taxonomy): Eukaryota > Metazoa > Mollusca > Bivalvia > Pterioida > Pinnidae > Atrina > Atrina japonica. Next base: position 6,346 of record BROG01001733.1, on the reverse strand, counting down.
ACGATGGGAAAGCCGAAATCGTCGCGTTTATCGTTTAGCTTCGTTGCTAATTTCCCGTCTGTGTTTATATTTAGTTAAATGTCTAAGTATGAAGCGTGTGTGCTTGATTCTGTTGTATCTTTAATTTCTAGTTCGCTGGGATATATCGCATTGACATATGTATGAACATTGTCATTATTAATTGACAAAACATCGTCGATATATCTAAATGTCAAATTAAAGAACATGAACAAAACTAGGTGTACCTGCGTCAAAATTACATAAATGAATATTTTTTTATTTTGGCGCAGTTAAAGGTAGTTGTTCTTAGTAAATCATAGTTTTTCATTAGTTAATATGGATTGCGAGAACAACTAGGATTGACTTGAGAAAAAAAAAATTAACGCGCAGCCCACAACTAGAAACAACAACTTGGTTTGAAGGAGAGAAACTAGGTTTAGCAGAAAAGAACTAGGTTTTGCGCAATAATGTGATTTTGGCATGTCATAAGACCTAAATAATAAGGATCTTTAGAACGCAAATAAAACTTACATTGGCTTCCACAGCATAACTGACGATATTAATAAATTGTACGTTCTTGTTGCGACATATAGTCGTGATATTACTAGAGCCAATTTCCTTAACGTAAACTATTTATTTAATATTATCTTAACTACAACTACTGTTTACTCGTACATAGCATAGAGCAACGACAGTGCAATACATAGTACATTGCCATCACTATGAAACTAATATTTATATTTCACAATTACTCACAGGCAACTGCTTGATATGACCTAATTAACGTGCCAGGACAATCTCCAATACTGCTATTGCAAGGTCTCAAATCAATCTTTTTAGCATGCCGATTATAAATCGGGCAATACCCTATAAAAACAAAAATGAAAAACAAACTAAAATTCAAGAACATATATATATATATATATATATTATATATATATATTAGATATATATATATATATATATATATATATATATATATATATATATATATATATATATATATATATATATATATATGATATTTAAAAAAAAAACTATTCTGTTGTTATTCTGGTACCAATTCGGTATGGTAAACTACATCTGAAAACTGTCCATTGATGACGCAATCCATTGACAGGCAATATCGAAGTAAGTCTGAATATATTACTCATATCATGCGCAAGTAAGTATAACACACTGTTACCCTGTATAAGTTGTCTTTTTTTAGCACGTGCTCCTTGAGTACATCTATCTGATAACTCGAGAGTTGATTGATAAGTTTTGAGCCTTGTGTTGGGAGAGTTTAGCAGGATTGCCCATATTCAGTACCACTGTTCTACGATTAAGACTTGTAACCAGCAAACGATGTCATTTGGACATTGTTGTCAAACAGGTAACATTCTAAAGTAAACAGGGCAAGTAACTTGAGGATAATAGACAGAATTACCGAGAGAGCAGATTTAATATTTATTCACTAAATGTCTAAGACCTAAGGTAAATCATGCTGGCATGATAGTAACACTAGGATAGGGTGCCCCTTCACATCAGGGTCAAATTTAGAAGTGTTTTCTCATTAGTCAATTGGAATAGTTGGGAAAAAAATGGTAAATTAACTAGCCCCGAAGTGGTATAACAAATCACCAAACTGGTATGTATTTACCTGATCGGCACCAGCTTTACAGAATAAGTAGTTTATTAATAGTACTATTCTTCTTATTCTTCTTCTTTTTCTTCTTCTTTTTTCTTCTTCTTTTTCTTCTTCTTCTTCTTCTTCTCTTCTTCTTCTTCTTCTTCTTCTTCTTCTTCTTCTTCTTCTTCTTCTTCTTCTTCTTCTTCTTCTTCTTCTTCTATTATTATTATTATTATTATTATTATTATTATTATTATTATTATTATTATTATTATTATTTTTGTTGTTGTTGTTGGTGGTAGTGGTGATGTTGTTGCTGTTTTTATATGTTTATGAACACGAGTCTAATCAACTATATGATTATCTAAGTTTGATTTAAGAAAAACAAGTAAGGGCCTGATTAGGTAATTCTGGTGCTCAATGTACATTGTTCATTGTTCGCTGCTCATGTTTACGAAGTGTGGTCGAAAATAATGGCACTTGAATTGCTTCTCATATACCACAAATGTTTTGATCATTTTAACTTGTTCTGTCCTTCAAAATACTCTCCATTAACCTGAATACACCTTTTGAGCCGGTCAATCCACTTTTGGAAGCACAGTTCATACTCTTCAATTAGAACACTTTATATACTGATAAAATGTAGAACCAAGAACATTTCTCGAATTGCATCTCTTACCAAATAGATAATATTTAAGTTTGGGAAACGGGAAATAGTCGCAGGGGGCACACTTGGTAAATACGGCAGATGGACCGTAACTTTCCCCGACTGCGAAAGTCCGGTCAAATGCGCTTTTTGTGAGCGGTTGCATTATCATCTACAACTCGGATGTACCTTTTTTTCGAGCAGAAAATTTTGTAGTATTTTGTTTTTTCAGAACAACGTTTTATAGAACTTTCCTGTGACTATTCTGCCTTTTGGCATCGAAATTCGAATAATTTTGTTATCGACGAAAATTACACAACCTTGTTCACCGTGCGTTATTGCTTGGTAATACTTGGGCGTATTTCGGTTGGAACTCTTCCGCTTTGCTTCAAATATAAAAACCTCAGATACCAAAGTGTAAAATAATAAAAATAATACACAAAAGTCTCATCACCAGTCACTAAATTGTTTAAAGATTTTCTTATATTTAGGTGCATTGATGCATTTTGGTGTTGCCAAGCCCTAAATTTCGCTACCACTTACAAATAGATCTACTAGACATTTGACCCTCCCCATAAATGTCGCACACGTCACTGTTAATAACTACAGGTTCCATGTGTACTGATTTGTGACCTAAGTTTGTGTAGGCCTTGATTTAAATCTAAACTTCAGCTCTTTTACCAGACATTTTGTGTATAGTGTAATGCATACGAATTACAAATTGATGTATATCGTACAAATGACAGGGTAATTGTGAGCGAGAATTTTACTCCAGAGAACTATTTATCGAAAAGAGGTGAGTTTGAGTTCACACTAAACGAGGTTTGCGGAAAATGTACATTATGTTTTGAAAACTTGTATACAAATTGTATACTAGTTAACCAGACTACCTAAGCCCTGACTAGTCCACCGCAAATGTTACTGGTCTCTGTCTGCTTATTTTGAACCATGCGATATACTACCGTAACATTGTGGTTGGCAGAATTTAAGCATTGCAGGCTGAGGCTTAAGGTTGACCCCTGTCCTGTAAGGCCTATAACTGTGGGAACTCCTCAAAAAGTCACTCAAGTCCATGATACTGTTGAGGCTCAACAACCTCCTCTACTTTTGTATACTGTTGGCGTGAAAATTTACACGTGGGGTGATTTACACTAAATACGGCATGAAGAGTAAATTAATCCACGCGTACCAGTCCCATAAGTATGCCAAGAATCATTGTTTAATACAGAACGGCTCACAAGACGTTGTGACATCGCGTAATCTACTCCACGTGAATGGTTGCATTAGCAAGTTGCGTAATTAAAGGAAGATCCACTCTTATAGTATTCCAATACATGTATTGGTTTTGTTAAATTATGATGCAAGATTTGCGACAGTTATTTTACACCTATTATGACCATGGTTATTTGAAATAAAACTAAAACAATTTAGAGTTATTATGCTCTTTAGAGTTCTCTTTATAGGATCATCGTCATTTTAGAGTCAATGTGCACGTCTAGGCATTATGGCAAATATCTGCCCTTCATTTCAAATTAATATAATTCTTATATAATCCCTTTGTTAACAGTTATTTCAACATTAGCATATGCTGTTATAATTTGATGTATCATTCTTATAGAACATAATGCGATGTCATACACAACGTTGCCGAATAGACAAAGAGTATGCCGTTGAAATGGTTAGATATCAAAATCCCATGTGTTTCAAGATCACGATATGATAAGAGTGATACCTCACCTAAATTCAACCTCTATTAGGAAACCACCTCGTATATGAGACTACAATGTTTCAGTCTCTTGATAAATATTTTAAAAGTACATAACCTCGCTTAATGTAAACCTTACTTATCATCCCAATTTGGTGTTAGTCAGTTGGTTATCTGAATAACGAGGTGAACACGCCAAGGTGAAACGTGTCATCTAGGGATGAATAAAATTTGAATCGAACAAGCCCGGGAACCACACACAAATAATTTGAAGCGAGTGAGAAAGTTTGACTGATTCTGGTAAAATATCATAAACATATACCAAAGTTATAATGCCCAAGACGATCGTTTCTGTCAATTAGACTTCATTAGTTGAGCTCCAATTTTGGATATATTTTCCAAAGGTAAAGTGGTATAATACAAGACCAAATAAAAAAATCTAAATGCATAGCCTACTCCTTCTAAGAGTAACCACTGTAAAAATGATGAGTATCTTAGCTTCAGAATAATTTGGAATATAAATTATATTATCAGTCCTAAAAATTACTTTATTATAGATTATATTATTACTTTAGTATAAGGTTATCACCTGCTACCGACATACCAGGCACTAGGATTATGTATACCCTCGGGGACTCAAACGATCCACCAACAGTGGCAACAACCTAGTGGTTATACTTATTATGAACATAATACCAAAGTTATAATGCTCAAGACGATCCGTTCTATTAGTGTCCGATTCACATCAGACGGATGATTCTCCTGACTTTTTGGTGATGACAAGATGCGTGGAGAAAAGGTTTATTCATCACTGGATACGCTTTTATGTATGGTGACAAATAATAACGAATTTCTCTTACCAGTTTAATTTTAATGTTCTGCTTCATCAAATAAAATTTAAACGTGCCCAGGTCAAAAAATGGTTCACGAGACTCCACCACGCCAGGTTATATGGGTTTTACTATATACTTCATCCGTTTAGCTCCAATTTTGAATAGATTTTCTAGAGAGAAAGTGGTATAATATGAGACCAAATAATAAATATAAATACATGGCCAAATCCATATACGGGTAACCATTGTAAAAAATAACTGAACACTGAATAGTGTGTGAATAAATTAGAATTTGAATGGTGTTATCAGTGCCAACTATTACTTTAGTATCAGGTTATCAGCTGTTCCGAAACACGAGGTGCTAGGTGTATGTATACCCTGGAAGGATACAAATCCAAACGATAATAATAACAGAATGTACATTTACTGCGAGTCACACGTATTCCAATGGCACGTAAGGGGAAGAAGGGTACCCTGGGGTATACAAAAAAACTTATCTTCAACTTTTTTTTTTTTTTTGCACACTTATTCATAATGAATGTATGAAATAATTGAATGGATAATCTGGCACATTTGTGCATATACAAGTGTTATGTCCCTTTACAGAATTATGTTTCTCTTCATCAACTGTCCTATTCATTTATTTACAAAACTCATATTTTTCTAGCTAACGTAGTAAACATTGATCAAACGCCATGGTAGCAATGTGTTTATGCTTTTATTAGAACTGGTGGATAAAGAAGACAAGAGATTGAAAACTATGATCCCCAAAATAGCAAATTTTTATAACACTTAAATCTTAAATTCGGTCACTGTAAAAAATTAGTCATCAAAATATTTTAATTTTTTCTGTAAATGATTAATTCAGTTAACAATTAGTTAGCAATTATTTAGAGTCAATAAAACAATATGTGGGTATATACCGAAGAAATAACACCTTGAAGTATGGCAAAATTAAGTATGTTTACCAAAACCCCTTAAGCGAAGACTGCACCACAATTTGACCTTGAATATGACCTTGAACATGACCTTGACTTTGACTAGGCGATGCACCTGATCACAATGACCTGTCCATGCAAGTTTCACGAACATAAAAGTATCATATACAATAAGAAATTAATGATATTTTATGTCAAAATGTGACTGGACCCAGAGAAACAGACAGTGGGACAAAATATGTCAGACAATGTGAAACTATGTTTCATAACTGACACAAAAACACATGATTGTTGAATTATTTTTCTTTTTAACAAAGAACAACTTAATTTACTTCTTGATAAGAATTTGCCATTCAATTTATGTTTTTTGTAGAAAAAGTTGTGTCGTTTGTCATCTCTGTTTAGATTGCCAACATCAGTTCCAGTTTACGTTACTATATTGACATTCTGGTCACGTTACCTGGTGTCCTTTTCCTCTTAATGAAAGTTGATTAGCAAGTGCCAGAGTGATGCAGGATTCAAGCGAACGGATACAACGTGTAACGTTTTGCGAGCTTTGTTCTTGTAATTATACGCATGCATTTGTTATTTTGACCTCTCTCTCTCTCTCTC
>BROG01001732.1:0-30636 GCA_030159075.1 Atrina japonica | reverse complement strand
TAAGTAGAACTTGTGCCTAATGAAGATGGGTGTTCAAAAATTATGTTTACATCAATTGTTTCCACACAAGGACACCCTATGTGTTTCATTATCTACACCTTTTGCTATTGAATGTTTGTATTATCTACGCTACTTGTAAATCTGCTATCTACACCACCAAAAGTAATAAATGTGTTTGATTATATTGACCAACCACAACTGTGTTTATTGATACCAAATCTGAGTGTTTATTTAACCATCATCAACCACAGCTGTATGTATATTTGACAAAAGTATGTTTTTTATCACAATCCCGACCCAAGCTGTTCATAATCTAGATACACAATAGATTGTAAATTGGGATAGGAGATATATGAAGTCTGCCTTATTGACTTCTTTCAGTTGTAATTGTGTTGGGAATTGTTAATAAATGCGCGAATTTTATTTTCTCTTGTCACTTCATGTAATATGAGCATGTGATTCGTAAATGCATAAACGTGAACGCATTTAACACCCTCTACAGGTTTTGTTTGTCTGTTTGTTTCTTTGTTTGAATGGTGTTTTACACCACACGTAACATTTTTTCAGTTATGGTTGCGGCCAAGTTTTAATGGTGGGGATATAATCCTGTTACCATATGCCCGGGAACACACCACCGGCTTTCCATAAGTAAATTGCCAGATTTTCTAACAAAAATCAGCTTACGTTCCTGCGGCGCTCGAACCTGCGCCGACTAGACGAGAGAGACTTCATGACTCAAGGCGTGATGTTCTAACAACTCCTCCCTTGGTATAATATACTTTAAACAATGAATCATTTTGACTTTTTTCTCTTGCCAATTGCGCGTGGCTCTGACAAGTAATCAATTATATTTGTTTTTCAGACGGTTTCATCCTGAGAAGATGGAAGACGCTAGTTGTCGTTGGAATCATTGCAATGATTATCACCATCGGTTTATATACAAGGAGTGTTATTAAAGCACAATTGGTAAATTTCTTAATAATAAAGTGTTATCACACATTTTATGACATACACATACATACATACACACATGTATATACAGTATGAAGTAAAATGACAATTTAATCATAGAGACATAAAAATGATCGACTTTTCAAGTCTCCCTTCTACTTGTACGGTTATGCTTAATGTCCTTCCCAGGTCATCTGAGCCATTTATATTCGTGTTTCTATGGCGAGGTTTAATAATTTATTTAATCCATTTAATGGGTCTTTTATGATATTTTTGTATTTTGGGGTTATTTCACTGTATTTCATCTTTATACGATGTTTAATTATTTGGAGTCAATTATGAGCAATAAAATAAGGATTCCTCGAATGCGCGTGAAAACAAATTTGGGTCCCAAATTCAAAAGGACTTCAAAAATGACTATCGGCATCAATGTCTCAGAAAATACTCTTCATAATGGCTTGTGGAAATCTTAAATAGTATAATGATTTTTTTCTGTTCTGTTCAAGGCCTTCATGATCGAGTGGCTAGAGCATTAAAGCATTAAAGCTTATCTCTGGTCAGCTTGGGTCCGAGTCCCGCTAGAACCTCGGTTGATTTTGTGAGAAAGCTTGCCAGTTTACTTTCAGAAGGCCCCTGGTCTCTTCCTGGGTACATTGTAACTGGGTTATTTACTCCACCACTAAACATCGACCTCCGCCATATGACTGAGTAGCGCATTGGTTAGCGCACTCACCTCTCACCAAAGCGACCCGGGTTCGATACTAGGATTGTGTAAAATGGTATGATGGTCCGTAATTCCGACACGTGGATATTCTGCGTATACGCAGACTTCCTCCCACAAGTATCCACGCACGTCAATATCAGGGCCAACGACAGACGATAATATAAGTTAACATAACTTGTTTGTCAATCGTTGTAAAATAAATAAAGTTAAACCTACACTGAAAATATCTTGAGTCAACAACATTCAAATACAAATTCAATCTTTCTCGGTTCAACTGTATTACAAGGTGAACTATTTTCATTTAACTTTTACACATTTTCAATTGTTCAAGAACCAGTGACCCAATTTTAATAAATTTGACGAGAATTATCTCCATGTGAATCCGCATAAAGTTTGCGAATGAAAAGGGACAAGGACATAGGAAGGGTCAGAAAGAACCAAAATTTGGTTCATCTTTAACAAACCTTCTCACGTTCCCATGAACAAATGATCAGATTTCTTTCAAATTTTCTCTGCATGATTGTTTCAATTTCTGAAAATCTGCTCGTAAACGATTCTTAACGGGAGCTCCAAAATCACATAGGGTACAATTTAATAAAATGCTTATTTTTACACCGAATTTCATTGTCTTTTTGCATAAAAAGGTATATTAGAAAGTTAAAAGGAATTCTCTAAGGATCAGGGTAACATAGTTTCAAGGTCATGGGGTCAAATGTCAAGGACACAAGTGCATAATTAAATAGAAAATATTCAGCTTCCAAGAACATTCATGCATTTTCACTTCTTCTGAACAATTAATGTCCAGTTTGAACCCATCTTGGTAGTAATTAAGTATGGGTACGCAAAGGGGTCAAAATTCCAATTACATGACCGTTAAGACCCATAGGTATCTTGTTAAGGTCTGAAATGTAAAAGAAATTACTCACAGACAATGTGATATATAATACGAACACACAGAGAGAGAGAGAGAGAGAGAGAGAGAGAGAGAGAGAGAGAGAGAGAGAGAGAGAGAGAGAGAGAGAGAGAGAGAGAGAGAGAGAGAGAGAGACTAACAGGCATGGAGAGGTACATTACTATTTACACTTAAAGGGGTATCACTTGTGTTAAAAAAACATTTCCCCTGTTTTCTACTGCCTGGATTGATATACAATATCAATATATAGTCATAAACATTTATAAATCTCTGTAAATCTTGTGAAAATGGCTTCCTAGACCTGGGTTTTTGCAGTTTTTCACTTGCAATTGAAAAACAAATCCTTATTATTTGTATATAAATAAGTACCACACAGAACCCAACCTTTTGTCACAAAAATATATAAGAACATAGTATTTATTATGTCTGTGTATGGTTCTTATTTGTTATTGTACATCAAGTACAAGTAGTAAAAGTAGCAAAAAACATTAAATCATTTTTTGGGCAAACACAGCTGATGGCCCTCTAACAAATGAATGCATTTTGTTTAACGAATTTATTATTTTTCTATTCTAGCTCTGATATATAAATTCTGAGTATTTCTCAAGATAATGATCGAAGTTTTCTTCTATTCAGCAATATAAACTCACAGAAGGCAAACACATAATCAGTCAGTTTAGACATCTTGCAATTCCTTCAGATGAGGTACTTTTTCGGATGAATGATACACTTCTTGACGATATTTACCATCGGTAAGCATACTCATAAATATATCAAAATTCGAGATTTGATAGATATTTTATATATTCTGTTTTTTTTATAAAGATGATACGATAAAATATAAATCTTAGAATTGTGAATTATATAGACAAATTCACAATATTTTCCTTTAATGTAAGTCTATAAAGATAGAATGACATGTCTAGGTTCTGGATACCGACGGATACCTTTTCTTCAAAAGTATGGATGTACAGCTAGTTTTTTTTTTCCTGTGCTCCGATTCCTTGCATTAGTGTGGCTTTGATAATTGTGTGCTGTAACTCCTGTTATGATCTAATTTACACATGTTGTGTTTGTAAGCATGTGTCAATGTACCTTGGTAGACCTATATTACTAATCCTCAAGGTGTCGGAGACAAACCAATTAACATGGTTACTTTTTAATGTATGTCTGACAAAAAACATCCGTCCTCTCAATTTCAATCATTTAGAATCATTTACTACTTCAGTAGTTTCATTACTGATATAAAATTTCAGGATGTCCAGGATACATATACAAAGCTGGTAATATCGGACAGGCACGGACCTCTGCAAATCCAGAGTTGGGATGTGATCGTCAATAGGGGATGCTTACTCCGCCGTGGTACCTGATCCAACCTCTGGATTTATATAGATCCGTGTTTGCCCAATAATCACTAGATTTGTATGCTGTGTGCTGGACATTCTGAAGATTTATACATATCATAAACATAATACCAAAGTTATAATGCTCAAGGCGATCGATTCTGTCAACTAGACTTCATCAGTTGAGCTCTAATTGTAAAACGTATTACTTTTACCAGTGTGGCGTATCATATTTCTATTACTTCATGCATCACAAATGACGCAATTGCACTTGGCAATGTCATTAATTTAATCATCAGGCTATTGCTTTTTGGAGTTAATGACGTTCCCTCTTTTGTATATTTTCTGAAATATGAGAATTTGTTTTCAATATATTTAAGGTACCTCACCAAGCCAGAAGTATTTTGCAGTGACATTGTTCGCCTTGGGAAAAAGACTGACGGGGGATGGGATATATGCGCTGACAGCATGTATAGACCGAGGGAAAATTGTTTGGTTTATTCATTCGGGTTATTATCACATTTCTTTGATGTCAAAATTCCTATTTTCCCCCTACAATTCGCCGTTTTTGTGTAATATGTATAGTCCTATCCAGTATAATTATTAGGAAATGGACAATACTTCTGTAATCAATTACTAATGTTAAAGAGTATTCTGGCGCACGGCCATAAAGAGTGACGCCCTTTCGCCAATCAGGTCTGGAATTTTTATACCGAATGTGGTTTCCATTGAAGGTTTGTAAAGGGTATCGCATGCTAACAGGGGACGCTGAAATCTTCCAGACAGTCGTCCCCTCCGGTTCGTTATTCGCAATTGTTGTTCCTGTTGAGACCGTTGTTATATCTAATGTGTGATGTACTGATGGAATTGGCGTTTCGAATATCCAAAAGTACTTCCTCGCTATACTTTACCCAGCAGTTTTTAGAAAAAGCACAATAACCATTATACAGTTGATGACGTTGATGAATATTGCGCGCTCGGTTTACCTTGACTGAACTGATTCTGAGAGATTCAACGTTGATGACTATCGAAAGAATTTATACAAAAGGCGTGGTTTGACTGTTGAGAAAAAAACTGTTAGCACTATAATTCTTTTAGTAATTACCGTTAAATTTATAGTGAGTAGATAAAAGAAGATTACGACTTTACGCCTGCTTGGTCTCAATGTTTAGATCACTTGATAGAAACCTAAAACTCGATTGAACTCTTTTCTGTCCGTACCCGAAGGCATGAGACTTTATCTGGAATAATTTGGAGAAAATGGCACTTCGTAGAACACGAAATACTGGGTGCTTTCAAGTATTTTAAAGAGCAACTATTCCATCAGTATAGGGACACGTCTGTCCTTTCCGCGCCCTACAGACGCGGACATTTTTTCTCCCACCTTAGAAAGGCCTTTCTGCCATTTTTGCTTAGCCAGAATTTCTCTGTCACACCCGCTATGACATCCAACATATTTTCTTAGCGTGGGACCTCTGTGTCATGAGACATAGCCTACAGTGCATTAAACGTTCCGTCAGTTTATATTTACGTACATAAACATGTGCTTGATATTGCAAAATGTGTTGAGTGGACAGGAAAATGTTGACTCTCCTGGTAAGAACCTCAAAGTCCAATTCTCTTGAAACCTTTAGACTGGACACCCAGAATTTTTACACTCGGATGGAGATATCTTTATCCACTCCACACACTCATATAAGATTCTATCACTCTTTGTCGCAATTTAAAGTTTAAAGACAACTCTGAATGTCGAAACGTTGGCAGTAAATGAACTTTATTCGAATTATTAAACAAACCATATGTATCATTTATTGGCAACTAAGCTATACGACAGCGCGACGATTTCGACTTTGCCATGGTAAATTTTCAACATTTAAGTAGTAATATCCCGCAGACACCCGCATATGGAGTTTATATTTCACAAATGATCCGATTGGCCAGATCGTGCACAACATAGGAACATTTCATATACAGATGTAAACCACCCACTGACAAATTATTGACGAAGGGACATCGAAAACCGCGTTTGATGTCAACGTTCCGCAAATTTTACGGTCGGTATGATAGTTTTGTTTGCAATTACTCTATTTCACTGGGTGAAATGTTGAGTTGCCTTTTCGTTGGCGGGTGTTGAGACGTCTGTACCAAATGTGACGAGGATTCGTTCCTAATGTATTTAATTTGGACTTGACTGTGTACTCACGGCGGGTATCACTGGTCGACAGGAGATGCTTACTCCTCAATGGCACCTGATCCCAGCTCTTGGTTTCCGGAGGTCGGTGTTAGTCCATTTCTGCCGGATTTGTATCTGTGTCCTGGACATTCTTAAGATTTATACTTTTGTATCTGAGATGTTTTTTATATATTGTATAGATAATGATGAGAGATAACATTTTAATTATTAGACAACTTATTTCAGCGACTGAAGATTTCATTATACGCTATAATTTCGTTGCATTTCCGAAGTGAGTCGCGCGGACAATAGTAGCACAGCAAATAGTCCACTCGATCATGTATGTATTTTAACATCAATGATATCATCATCATCTGTATTGGAAATGTTAATATAAGTGAAATGCTGAATTGCCTGTTCGACAGCGGTTGTTGAGACGTCGGTACCAATGGTGACGAGGGTTTGTTCCGCACATATATCATTTGCATTTGACCGTGGACTCATGGCGGGTGTGACTGGTCAACAGGGGATGCTTACCATTCCATGACACCTGGTCCCACCTCTTGGTTTCAAGAAGGTCCGTGTTTGTCCAATTGTTTGTCCATCCTGGACATCCTGAATATTTATACTTTGGTAACTGAGATTTTTTATATTAACAATCGTGAACATTTTGCACTAATCGGATACAGTAAATACTATAGTATTTAGTTTATTTGGCAACCACCGTTTAATGCTAATACATACTAGACAATGCATTTTTTCAGAAATCTAACAAGAGTGGATATATAACTATACCATATCAAGGTTTATTACCAAAATAAATCGTTGGCTCGAGCCATATCATATTATAGAATTCAATACGGCAAGGTCAAACAAAATCATTCTAGCGGAAGGATTTAACGGGTGCGTAATGCGCAATTAATACTTTCGCGCGGTTTTGTATTTATTGCATGACCCTCATTTACTTAATTGTGTACACAAAATTAAAATTGAATACCTTGTACCGGGTCAATTTTTAGAAATGTGCATAACAAAGAGAATATGAATTATGATATGAATTTTATGTTATGGAATCACATAATGGCTCAGTTATTGAGATCTTTGATTGATAATCACAGAGGTGAACTCCTAGAAGTGGATTTGAATCCCGCTCAAACATAAAACTTTTCTCAGTCTAATGTAAGAAACTTGCTTGGAGGTTATTGCAGATAATCGTTTGTCTATGGATGCTCTGGTTCATTCTGAAATTGAAATTAGCATGTTCCATATATGACCTGTACCACCATTCACTGATTTTGTATTCATTCGAAAACTGTAGATTTTAACTTAACAATCATGCATTCACAGTTTGAAAGCTTTTAAACATGTTCAAAGTCTTGGTCTTTTTTTGCTGCGGGGGAGGGAGCGCAGGCAGGTATGCAGCTTAACATGGGAATACTTCCTGACACATTTAGTTAAAATTGAATTAACTAGCAACTGGTTCTAGAGAAGGCGTCGAAAATATTTCTAAAAAAAAAAATTCGACAACTTATATAGTGTATTTAATTAGCTGTCTGTGACCATGAATTTTGGCCCAATAACATTTGTTAAAATAATCTTGAATAATTCTAGACAGTTTGTTTTTCCCATTTCTTTGTATACTAAATGTCGATCAGGTTTTAGTTACTAAGCCATTTGTTTAAAACTTTACCCTTTGCTATCTGAATTGTCCATTCAATGCTGGTGAGCCGTGAGGACAATACAATATATATATATATATATATATATATATATATATATATATATATTATATATATATAATATATATATATATATATATATTATATATATATATATATATATATATATATATATATATGCAGGATAGCCTTCGATTTTAGTTTTGATGATGGCATGGCAGAGCAATATGGCTGCGAAGTACATTCTTTTGACCCGAGGTGAGTATTTAAAATACAATACAAGAATTTCATGTTTAAGAGATATTTTTTAACCCTTTAATCATTCGGTGGATAAACCTCAGTGCTCATTCTCCTTTGAAACTTGTTTTCTATGGGAGCGCGCGGGTGTGTGTGCTTTCATTGATACTGCAATTGTTTTTACAGTATGAGAAAGGAAGATCATATGCACAGCTCATATGTATCATTCCATGCGACTGGATTGTCTAATAGTAATAAAACAGTACAGAACGCGAATGGAAAATGGAGAATGCGCACATTTAAGCAGCTACAGGTGGAACTCAATCACAGCAAGGTATGGAGAGAGAGAGAGAGAGAGAGAGAGAGAGAGAGAGAGAGAGAGAGAGAGAAAAGACAGAGAGAGAGAGAGAGAGAGAGAGAAAGAGAGAGAGATTAACATATAATTATAGTAATATTTTACAATAGTTAATCTTAGACGGATTTAGAGATACGTTTTGGTTATTTTTTTACCTTGTATAAAAACAACGTTTGTTTCGAAACTATATCTTTTTAAAGTGGTATAAGATACTCATAACAGAAAAGATCGCCATGAACTTTTTTGTTGCAAAACTATCAATTAGAATAATACTTAGTGATTACTTCCTGACTAATCTGACATTTTTATCATCTGTCCCCCTGTAGATTTACTCACTTCAGAATTATATATTTATTATAATAAGACATGGTTATTTCAAGAAAATGTTATATCATGAAAACCATCACTCAAGATACATTGGATATCGGACAACCAAATATCTCTGGTTCTATGGAGTATTGGGTATCCTTTGACGATTGGTCATAGTCGTCATAAGCCTAGAGCAATAACCAACATCAAACGAATCGACACCTACTACTGTAAATCCGAGAGTTTTTGTGGGACTTTATTTTCGCGACTCAGCAGTTCTAAATTAATTCACGAGATGATATCGAATGCTAATTTCGTCATACTATTATGCTTTATTACGCAATCATTTTATTTTCGCGAGCGGGAAATTGTGCGTAAATAAAATTATCGCAAATAAGACCGGATTTACAGTGTCGGGTGTCTCCGTGGCCGAGTGGCTGGTATATCTGGCTTTAATCCCAGGAGTCTTCTCTTTAGTCAGCGCGGGTTCGAGTCCCTCTGGAACCTAATTTGACTTTTAGAAAGTTTGTTAGTTTACTTGCGGGAGACCAGTGGTCTCATCTCAGGTCATTTTAGCTCGCGAATTGACTAAACTAACTCTAGAAGTGGTTTCCGTAGAATGCATGCAGTCCGAAGCGTGCGAAGATGGTTGAAGTCAGACGCAGCAGTAATGAGACAGGTGAATAACCTGCTGTGATAGTTTAGTTTTACTTTCTTTTTAGAAAACAAATACAGGTCTACCAAGGTAAATTGACACATGTTTAAAAACACAACTAGTCTAAATCAAATAATTACAGGAATGACAAGCTACTTATCTTCACAAATGTATTAGAGATTCAGTATTGCATGGCGTCCGTGCAAGGCAATATCGGTTCCACTTTTGTTTTTGGAATGTTGTCCGCATGGTTTTGGTTTTTGACAAAACATGGATGTGCCACTTTCCCTTGGTAGACATATACATGTATTTTAAATTAGACTCATCTGATGAAGTCTAATTGACTGAAACGATCGTCTTGACTATTATAACTTTGGTTTTATATTTATAATATTTTCTGAAATATGCAAAATCATTTTTCAGGATGTCGTCGATGTATTAAAAATGGACATAGAGGGATGGGAGTGGAAAGCCTTACCAGAAATGATGGAAAGCGGGTCATTAAAAAATGTCCGTCAGTTAGCTGTAGAGTTTCACTTCGGCGAAAAAATCAAAATGATGAAAGGAAATGTTGCCACCACAGGGTACTACATTCCGCGTTTACAAATAATTCGTGCCTTACATAATTTTGGATTTAGAATTTTTTACACTCATAGAAATATGCATTGTGCTTTTAGTGATGCAGAAAAAACCAGATGTCATGAGGTATCGTTCATCCAAACCAAATTTCCAGATTTAGTATTCACATAGTGCCAGGTCCACCAGGTGTTAGTGAGCCAGGTGATACCAGAGATTGCGTTGTATAAACATTTATCGAGATTTCCATTACGCCACGTATAGTCATATTAGTATGCGCATTTACAGTAAAATGTGACCTGCATCATTTCCGGTGAAGACATTAATTGCATAAACGATCAAACATGTAAATTACAAATGGTAAAAAAATAGGAGTTGAAAAGCAATCTACTGAAAAGACACGACATCTCCACAAGAAAGAATATTTGGTTTTAACTTTTTTTCCTCTATTAAATTAACTGAAACAAGATATCATTGAATCTTTGTCTTCCATGTAAACAGTACGAAACTGGAAGATACTAGGGCACATTTCTGTTGACGTCGAGTGATCTGAGTACAAAGTATTCGGACAAAAATGAACGGAATGGAACAACCAGGAAAAGGTCTTGTTGACATCACTGTAAAATGAAATAGATTATGGGAGTCATAATCATCGACTGTTCACCAGATTTCTATAATGTGTCCTAGACATCCAGGAGATTTACATTTTGGGATCAGAGATTATATATATATATATATGTATATATATAATATTTATATACAATTTAAAGGTAAAGTGTAACAATAATTAACACCTGAACTACCTCTGATATGATACCTTTTTATGTAGAAAATGTATAACAAGAAATAATCTTATACTAGTAACACATGATAGAACTGTTTATTTTCGGATGTAATATGTTTACCTCGTAAGTTTTGGTTTCACCAGATTTGTATCTAGGGCATCTTAAAAATTTATACTTTGGTATCTCAAATTTTTTATAATAATCCATTTGTTTATTTTGATTTGCATTTTACATCATACAAACTATTTTATTTGTCGTATGTTTGCTAATATGATGCACATTTTCTGCCTAGATACTGACTATTTCCCCTTTTAGTAGTCAATGACTGTCGAGAATAACGCTATATTCTGCATAGATTAAAACAGCATTTCATCATTTGTCAGCACCATACAATGGTCATCATTTATCAGCACCATACAATGGTCATCATTTATCAGCACTATACAATGGTCATCATTTTGTCAGCACAAAAGAATGGTCATCATTTATCAGCACCATACAATGGTTATCATTTGTCAACACCATACAATGGTCATCATTTTGTCAGCACCATACAATGGTCATCATTTATCAGCACCATACAATGGTCATCATTTTGTCAGCACCATACAATGGTCATCATTTTGTCAGCACCATACAATGGTCATCATTTGTCAACACCATACAATGGTCATCATTTTGTCAGCACCATACAATGGTCATCATTTTGTCAGCATCATACAATAGATGAAGTCCATCACATCTTTAGATCGGTCACTCGCTTTGCAAAAGTAATTCATACATTTTTGTAGCGTCACATCGCACTTCACCTTGACCTAGGAAGGATGCTCCTATTTTCTGTAACCTTCTGGACAATCATCAGTTCTCAAGGTTAAATTCATATGTATTGCCTCATGAATATATATATATATATATATATATATATATATATATATATATATATATATATATATATATATATATATATATATATATATATATATATATTATGTGATTTATATCATTTTAAAGTTTGTTTCGGCGGTCACATCTCTGGTGACTCCGACAAGTTTTAACGGCTTGTGTTTATCGTTTCATGACTATTAAGATATAGGCCTATAATATAAATAGAAAGATGCCCATCTCGAATTTAATTTGTTTATATAGTATTGTGGTTGTCTGAAGGTGGGTGTAATGATTTTGAATTTGTTCAGATATTTTGTATTTCATGGTAGTTTGAGATTTTGTGCTAAATGCGATTATAGCTTGTTTTTTTAAACATGGTCAGTTTTGATATTTTTTTTGTTTATTTAATTTTTGTCGTGGTATTAGAGGATTTTGTTTTCGTAGCAATATAGTATGGTGAACGAAGTCCTAGTATTCGGTCATTCAATTATTACTAGATTGAGACATTTTGTATAGGCTTATATTAACTTGTTGAATCTTGACGTGGATGGACCTGAAATCTTAATATGTGTTTAAGATCATTATAAATGAAACGGAATTTCAGTGTGACAGGGTTTAATTTAGGTGTGTTTGGTCGATTACCTACAGAAGTGTGACATTTATAAATAAGTTCCCATAACTTATTTGCACTAAATATTCTTAGTAAATTTATGTGTTGTTTTTTTCAGTAACTGCTAGAGAATTGATCTTTTATCCAATTTTAACAAAATATGATTTTTGGTAGAAATTCCATTGCAATCTAATTATTGTTTCAGGAGAAATACGTTATTCTTCGTGAGAGTAGCCTCATTTTTCTATTTATTACAAAGATAATGATTGGATCTGAGACATAATGCATAAACACCATAATGAAACCATCGATACTTAAGTCATTTATGAATATCAACAAACGAAAATATTATCAAAATTAGGCCCAGACTCCCAGGGTTAATCATGACATTTTTCATTTATTTTGGATGTCTACTAAATTCAGATGACAAAATCAAACAAATACAGAATTACTAATGATATGTAGTAAAATTCATTTTGGGAACATATTTTTGTCTGACTACTGTATGTATAATTCTTACATTGGGAAAAAAAAAACAATAATCAGTAACAAGCACAAGATTACATTTTTCCATCACATTTGTTTGAATAATAACACAATCATTGATTCATGTTATTGAAGAACCTGAGAAAATATGTAATGTTATTTCATAATCATGTTTTACTCTATTTAACTATTTGTATATTATGCTGTTTTATATTTTGCTACATATCTAATGGAAATTTTGCTCTTATTCATGTCTTCTATGCTTACGCAATGCTGGTACGTTCATTCAAGTTATTTTGTTATTTTACCATTTTTAGTAAAACCATTCCAAGTTTTTTTTAAATGTTAAGCGTCCACCCTTAAATCATAAACCTGTCTTTTTATCAGAAAAACACATGAGACATTGTAATGAAACAAATGCAATGCAATTCACATTGAAGTATTATTCTGAAGCGTAAAAACAAAAGACAACAAAAGAAAATTCATAAAAACCATATCTGTAACACATACTTACGAAAAACATATAAAATAATAGTTTTCACAATGATAAAAGTAAATGTTCAAGTTTAATTGTTCATTTTACGGCCATGTTTGTGTTTTTCTTTCTTTTGTATATCAAAGCCAATTCGTCCACGGGGACTAAACAGAGAAAAAAATTTGGTATGGCCTAATTTGACCATGCACTCAATTCATACAACAGGGACAATGATTAAACTGCAGACAGGTTTTCTTGCATTGTATAGCTTAGTTTTCAACAGACTCGATTAAATGTGTACAACAGATTGCTACAGCGGGATTGTTTGTCTTACATGCATTTCATGTTGTCTTGCTTAATACATGTACCAAATGTGTTGACCGCTTGCTGCTGTCTAATGGTAAAGCCTTCGAATTGCAACCAGAAAGCTCCGGGTTCGATTCCCGGGTATTACCAAATATTTTATAGAATGGTAGCGACTGTTGCTTCGACAGACAATCGGCATAAGAGGTGAAAGTCATTTCTTACAGACTAGACTTAAAACCGAGGTACTGTAGCAGAAACAAGAAGACTCATTGCATTGGCATTAGTCCATAGCATATGTCAAAACTTGTGGCACTTACTTAAAGCTGGTGACATCTCAATATAAGTAAAAGCTTTTGACAGGATGTTAAACAAAAATCAAACAAAAAACATGTTTCATACAGTTCACTCTTAACGAAATTTGTTAAATTTGTCAATGTTACTAAACTAAATAGTAAGTTAAGTTAAAATACACTTACAAATTTAACCTTATGTATTATCATATAAAGGTGTTTTTAAAATTATTTCTTGATAGATTTGTATGTATATAAATATATATATATATATATATATATATATATATATATCATGCTTGATCTTTTATATTAAAGCAGTCTACATGTAGAATTATTGGTGTATGTTTCCCTGTCTATTTCAATCATCACTATTAAAAAGAAATTCGTACAATTGTTAGTGGTGAATTAGTTAAGAAATTTCTGATATCTTCCCATGAACCAGTGGATCAATTTTTAAAAAAAAATACTTGGCAGAAAGTATTCACATATGATGATGCATAAAGTTTGGAAATGAAAGGGGTGTAGGACATATAGGGGCCCACAAACGGGTTAATAAGGACTAAAACATTTTTCTTCTGATAAACCGATGATAAGATTTTTTTCTTCAAATATTATACACATAATATTCGTCAATATCTTCCAATTGCAAATGGAAATAAAGTCCATGGGCTGTGCTGGCTGAAAATTACTTTTGTGCCAGGGAAAAAAACACCAACTCATAAAATCTGTCGCCAATTAAAATATTTTTAAGCCAAATCAAAGATGTACAAGTTAATCGATATTTTAATAATGTGATAATTTCCAATACTGTCAATTTATCAAATTCAATTTAATGAAACACAAGAAAACATTTTTTCATTGAAATTATTAAATTTATTAAGATTTATCCATTACTTTTTATATGTTGCATAGAAAATGGTATAACCTCTTATTGTTAAAAGGAGTTGTTCGAAAAATTGTTGATCATTGATTCTGAACGACAATATACTATTATCTATATTAGAAATGTTATTCTTATTGTATGGGTATACTGCATATTGAGTTTTTAGTTCTAGAATTGCTTTTTTAATGATATCTATGTAATTTGGATCTTTTAATAAAGAGGTATTGAATTTCCAAAATCCTTTACCTTTCTCTATCTTGGAAAAACTTTAAGTGTAAATAGATCATGGAATGATCGGAACGATACCCAGGTTTGATTGAGGTACTTTCTACATTGTTCATCAGTTCTTCAGATATTAGGAAGAAATCCAATCTTGATTTTTTATGGGATTTTTACTAAACCAAGTATACTGTTTAATATCAGCATGAAGAATCCTCCATGGTCAACAAGTTTGTATTTGTCCTTAATGTCCAAGACTTTTCTACGAGATTTGGAGTTTGTTATAGATATGTGATTAAAATAATCTTCTTCTAAATTTTGAACTAGATTAAAATCTCCAGTGATAATTATGAAATCATAATTATTTTCTGCTAGAAAGGAATCAATTCTAGTACAAAAACCTGGGTTATCTTTACTAGGACCATATAAATTAATAAGAGTTAAGTAGTATTTAGAAAGTAAAGAAAAATGATAAATTAAGCATTTTTTCAAGTTGAAAAATAAAACAGATGATAAATATTTTCAGTTTTTTAAGAAATTTTTAAGATACAAGTTTGTCTGATTTACATAACTTGGCAGGGCGGAGTAACCTTTTGATTATTATACGGTCAATTCTTCTCACTTTTCCGTTAACCATGTGCTTCGCTGGAAAATCGTTTTATTCCTTGCCGAGTAATCTTGGGTATGGTGACAATTAGGGACAATTACTCTTGTCAGTGTAATTTTAATGCTGTTCTGATTTATTACGTAACACTTAAACTCGTACAGGTCAAGAAAAAGTTCAAGTCAGGTTACGCAGAATTCATTATAGCAATCAGCTGTGAAAATAAATACTAACATGTGAGGTAAATTCATAGATGTCCAATGGTGTTCAAAAGTTTCCAAATTAATATAAAAAATTAAGTGATTGAGAAAACATTTTGCCCCCGAATGGTACTAAGTAAAAAGAATGATTATAAACATAAAACATAAGTTTTGAAAAAAGGTTAAAATAGATATATATATAAGACTTTGGTTCTGCCAACATGGTGAAAAAGAATTCATCAATTTGGTTCGAATTTAAAACAGATGTATATTTTCAAAAGAGCAAAGGGGTATATGACAAGGCCTGACACTAAACCTACATGTATTGTTGAATCTGTCTCAGAGTAACTCCCTAGATAAGATGACTGACTCAGATTTTGAGGAAATTAATTTTTATACAATGGTACTTTCGATACATAATATAAATTAAGTATAAGATAATCAGCGAGTATATCACAAAGTACCAGTTACTTAGGGTCTCCAACAGTCCACCAGCAGAGGTAATTTATTACCCAATAGTTCTACCTATTCTAGAAATAAGACCAAATTTAAGTCATCCATTTGTTAATGAAAATTTCCAATATACAATACAAGTACTATAAATCATATTGTTAGTCACATTCAAGCTCACTGATACAAAACACCATACTAAAAATTACCTGACAAGAGACCAAAATTTTGCAGACAAAATTGGTAAAGATTTTAAATCATTTGATAGAAACAAAATGATGTAAATGGAAAAACAGACAAGTTAACAGACCAAAAATACTATCCCCAATACACAATCTCGGGGACATTTAACATGATAGAAAAAAGAGTTAGATATTACAATAATCTGTACATTCTATTGATTTATACATTGGTATCTGAAATTTTTTATATCTAAAATAGGAATATGGTGGTTGCTTGTGTAGCGGTAATAATGGTGATACTGGCAGCATGATCTAAGATATATTTGTTTCAAAAATGATAACTCTAAACTTGCAAATACTTTGTGGCAACCACCAGCACTTGCGACAAAAAATAAATGTCACTTAACTCATTCACCCCTAAATCCCCATTTGGATTGGTCTAAGGCATTGATTTACAGAAGAGTCCATTGTTTTTCAGGGTTTGCTGGGGATTGGGTAATTTACAGGAAATACCCTTCGTCGCGGCAGAGTGGTAGAACATTGCGCTTTGTATTATGAAAACTCTCACTTGTCGACGCAGGTTCGAGTTCCGCTGGAATCTAAGCTGATTGTTGTGAGAAAGTTTGCTAGTTTACTTGCGGAAGGTTGCGGTCTCTTTCCGGATACATTGTAACCGGGTTCTCTCCTCCACCATTAAAAACTGGCGGCCACCATATAACTGAAAAATTGTAGAGTGTAGCGTAAAACGTCATTCAAAATTCAAATACTCTTCACCGTGCATTTAGTGTAAATTATTCCACGAGTAAATTTTAGACGCTTAGAGTATTCATGTTCTGAAAACTTGGCTAAATTACATGTTACACTAAAAAAAAGAATAATATTAATATCACAAATGTCCAAAGAGTAGGCAAAAGACAAATATATACAAACCGAGACGTATTTACAGGCTGCTTATGAGAAAGTATTTAATTGTGTTCTTGAAATGCTAATACAATTATCGATAATAAATTATAATACATATCAGACGATTCCATTGCCAAAAATAGAGAACTTTCAGATTAAACAATGATCTGAACAGCTGGTTGATATTTTACTCAATTAAAGGGACATTAGTTGTGTTTACTCCAAACAAGTATTTTGATTTTTACTACTTTTACTACCTGTACTTGATGTACACCAACAAATTCGAACTATACACATTCCTAAAAAATCTTATGAATCTATATATCTTGTGAAATAAGGTCAGGTCCAGTGTGGTATTCATATGCAAGTAGAAACGTTGACTTAATCAATTGCAATTGAAACAGTGTCAAAACTGGGTGTGTCAAGCTATTTTCACAAAATATATAGGAATTTAAGAATTGTGTTTATCTCAGTTTTGTTATTGTCTATCGATCAAAGTAGTAAAAAAAAGAATTTCTTTTTGAAAAAAACACAGCTCATGTTCCTTAAAGGTTCAAAATTCAAAAATAAGCATTGGTTCTAAAATTTTATGGGTTATTGATAAATCACCGGAAGACTGTGCGTGCGCACTGTTTAATTTGCGAATGCTCAATTTATTTTTATTTCTCAAAAATTGTAAGTGTACATTTAAAGTCAAATTCTGTACTATCTGATCTACCTAGGGTTGCTATGAAACCATTTTGCCTGGTTTTCACTATATATATTATACATATAACTCAGAATAGTTTTCACCTGTCTGTATCGACTTGATATTTTTCAGCTTTTAGGTCACCTGAACCAAATTGGTCATGGGGACCGATTTTGACCATGATTTGTCTGGCGGCTCCCATTGCGACCATATTTTGTCTGGCGGCGCCCATTGCGACCATATTTTGTCTGGCGGCGCCCGTTGTTAACTTTCAGACGTCTCGAAACCCAATTTTAAGTCCATATCTATCGTTTTTGTCAATGAGTGTCGTAGTCCGTCATTCTCAAGAACCAGTGGGCCAATTGCAACCAACGTAGGGACATGTGAATCCGCTAGATCATAAATGGGCTCTGAAAAGGACTAAAATTTGATACATTCTTTAAAATACTCTACTGATGAATAGCATATTCCAACACTAATCATAGATTTTACTCAGATGACCGTTATGGCACATCTGACGTCTTGTCTTTGTATAAGGCCATGTTAATTACAGTATGTGTGGTTAAAGGTTTCATATACAAAAATCACAGTATTACCAAAGTATTAATATTCAGGATGTCCAGGAACCCTACAAAAAGGGCAATAAATTGTTTATTATACCGAAATACAGAATCAATAAAGACTGTCAAATTATACCTCATTAATAAAACACATACGTGGATTGGTTGAGAGCCGTCAGGTGGCAGGGGAATACAATTCATGTCTCCCTCGCGTGCATCATATTTCCCTCGCGTGCGTCATGTCTCCTTCATGCAAAAACCCTTGCAGCTTATTTGACAGTCTTTATTGATTCTGTATTTCGGTATGATAAACAATTTATTGTCCTGGTTGCAGGGAGACATGAAGATTTGTTTACCCGCGGCAATTCATATTCCCCTAGAGCTTCGGCCTCGGGAAATATGACTTACCTTGGGTAAACAAATCCTCGTGTCTCCCTACAACCAGGGCAATAATTAAGGATTGTTTTTCATTTTTTGAACACCATCGGGGTATAAAAGCAATTGCTTATGGAAAAAATTCTGTGCAGCACGAAGTGCTGCACAATTAATCTTTTCCATGAGCAATTGCTTTTATACCCCGATGATGTTCAAAAAATGAAAAAAAAAATCCTTATATTTATATACATTACCATTTTTCAGTGAAACTGTAGTCCACTGGATACTAAATTCATTCCAGAAACCTGACTTTGCGGGGGGTGTTTTCATATGACGGAATGGCTCAACAGCTGTTTTGACATGAGAAGTAGTTCTCTTTTCTGATCGCAAATACTAAATGAAATTAAGGTTTAATTTCTTTTTTTTTTAAATCATTTTGAAAGAAACTAGTGATATGGACAATTTTGAATAGTTATTCTCAGATTTAGTTCGCGATTTTTAATATTCGACCATTTAGTAGAGGTGGGTTAAATTTGTCAGAAGAAAATTGCCCGAATGGGCGGTGTGCGATTTGGATAGCAACAGGTGATCGTTGTTTACAACAAATTTTCGTTTGAATTCTGATATTTTATCAGTGGAATATACCACAGAAAGTTTGAGTGTGACTGTTAATATTCGTTCATGACAACTAGAAGTAGCCATTTTATTTGATATTTTACCAATCGCTGAATCAGCTGGGAAATGCAGTGAACTGTGAAGGGGTAAGTAGATCTATTTCAGTATATAGGCTAGCCCACTAGCAAATCCTTCAAATCAATTGAAACAAGACAAATGCAGATTATGTTGTGAAATAACAAACTTTTATTGTTCTGTTTAAAAGATAATAATCGACACATTCGTTATGGAAAATCCGTGTAGGCCTATAAAGTATAATAGATCCATATGTGTATCCCGTCAATTTACTGAAAAACCTATGAACACTACTTATGCTCAGCATTAACATTACAGGTTGTGAAAAACAAGATGGGCCTGGTAATAAGCCTAGCAATTAATAGGATTTGAGGTGAACTGAGAGTCGATTTCACGCGATGCGAGTGACGAATTGTTTCTGACAGGAATAGCCTATATGGTGACTGAAAAGCAAGCTGTTTATCAGAGATGTGGCCTGTGTTTCTTTTTATAACATGACCTAGATCTATCGCAATATGGGCATGTACAGTGTGCTACAGATGCAGGCCTAGTCTTGTGTTTTCGATTTCTTTCAGCGATTTTTGTTTGTTTTGTGATAATTTAAATAAAAACATGGAATGAATGCGTGTTATTTGCTTCTTTATTGATTCATTCATATGTTCAGAGAATACTTGTCCGACAAATCGATGCCGTAACATGGTCATGGAAAGGGTTTCTTAGATATTCAGGTATTCCTACGCCAGCTACCGGTTAACACTTAGATCACTGGTTTCATTGATACAACAAAACGAACTTTCTGTATAACTGTAATGAAGGAAATTACATGTATGTAAATATATGTTTAATATACATAACAATTGATCTTAATCTGTTATATGCAATATAACATTATACATTTATTGCCCTGGTTATAGGGAGACACGAGGATTTGTTTACTCAATGAATATGAATTGCCGCGGGTAAACAAATCCTCATATCTCCCTACAAACAGGTCAATAAATTGTTTATTATACCAAAATACAGAATGAATAAAGACTATCAAATTAGCTGAAGAAACGAAAAATTCGACGACTTAAACATTGAATCAACACAAAACACAATTCAATTTTTCGTGACCCTGATGTTGTCGAGAACTTTCCCGTCTCCATGAAAATTTTACCATCGTTCCTGCTGACAAAGCATCTAACAACTTCACATTTGTCTGCAGGCGATACTACTTCAGCATCCTAAACACACTTCCTGGAAACCCAACATACTCTCTAACCGATTTCTTCACCCCTGAAATGTTAGATAATATCATAAATCCGTTCTAACTTCGTTTTAAATACCCACAAGTGACACGGAGCTTGAATTGCCATATATTTATTGGATTCCGAAGATGCACAGAAATCCCTATAAACACCGATTCATTGCGGGGTCATCTAGGTGCTACACCAAACCTTTATCTATTTTGCTCACCAAACTTCTTACACATATTAAACAAGTTCTCCAGAAGTACTATGCAACAGCCTACTCAAGAAACGGAGTCAATCAGATGTGGATCCTAAAGAATTCAAAAGAATTGTTGGAACACTTAAAATCTCCAAACTTCAAACAAGCATCAAGTCTTAGGATTTTTCGACACTTTACACAACAATTCCTTATCAAAAACTAAAAAAGTATACAAAAATGGAAATCGCAGATATAAATATTTAG
Organism: Atrina japonica; assembly: GCA_030159075.1. Classification (NCBI taxonomy): domain Eukaryota; kingdom Metazoa; phylum Mollusca; class Bivalvia; order Pterioida; family Pinnidae; genus Atrina; species Atrina japonica. Next base: position 9,432 of record BROG01001732.1, on the reverse strand, counting down.
TGTTAATTCACAAAGAACCTTATTTTGTGAAGGAACACTCTGATTCCAATAACAAGTACACTGAAGACGATATTATCAATATAATGGTGTTTCTAGTAGACAACATCTTCGTGGTTTCTGCGGAAAAAGTTTTCCAGCAGATTGTTGGCATTCTAATGGGTACCAATTGTGCACCTCTCTTGGCTGACATCTTTTTGTATTCATATGAAGCGGAATTTATACAGTCTCTGCTCTCCAAAGGAAACAAACAGTTATCATCTTGGTTCAATTTTACTTACAGGTATATCGACGATGTTCTGTCCATAGATTAATTTAGAATTTCAGAAATACCTCGGTCAGATGTATCCTGTTGAGATAGAGATCAATGAGACGACAGAGAGCTTACCTAGATTTACTCTTGTTGATTGGAAAGGACGGTCAACTTCATACATCCCTTTATGGCAATCGCGACGATTTCAATTTCCATATTACGAACTTCCCGTTTCTAAGTAGTAATATTCCATCTTCTCCGGCGTATGGCGTTTTTATTTCATAACTTCTACGTTCTCATAAATGTTTTATTCTCAGGGCAAAACGACTAGCCAATAAACTACTTCCACAAGGTTAGGTTGTTGAACGCTTGGAGTCGTCGTTTAAGAAGTTTTATGGTCGATACGGGGATCCTGTTAAACATTATGAAATCACCCTCTCAGAAATATTAAATAGTATTCTGGGGCACGGCCACAGACAGTGACTCCCTTTCACCAATCGTGCTTTTCACCGAACTCGACCTTATCACCAAACTTGACCTTTTCACAAAATTTGACTAGAAATGTTTCCATGGAACGTTTGCGACGGGTGTGGCATGCCAGCAGAAGACGCTGACTCCTTCCTGACACCTGGTCTTATCCCGTTTGGGATTCGCAATTGTTCTTCATCTTGAGACCATTTACACATCTTATTCGCCGTGTTATAATGGACTTGAGTTTTGATTATCAATTTAACTTCAGTGTCAAAAACATACATTAAAAGGTGGGAATATACCGGTTTCAGTATCACAACTGCGTATATATATATACAATATTTAATTTATATATATATATATAAAATATATATATATATTATATATATATATATATATATATGTGTATTAAATATTATAAACATAATACCAAAGTTATAATGCTCAAGACGATATCGTTTTTGTCAATTAGACTTCATCAGTTGAGCTCCAATTTGAGAAGTATGTGTTTTTTCTAAAGATAAAGTGGTGTCATACAGGGCCAAATAATATATCTAAAAGTATAGCCGAAATCCGTCTAAGATAATAATGAAAGCGGCGTTGTGATATATATATATATATATATATATATATATATATATATATATATATATTGATATATATATATATATATATAAGCCATTGAGCTACGTGGCAATCGATCTCTTGTTATACATTTTACATGACAGTCAACTGGCCGCTTTTGTGGTATCTCATGATCTTTTAATATGTTAGTGTAGCAAGTATGAGTTTTTATTACTTATATTAAGTTGTGCCTGATGTAAACCTTGAACGGAAGTGAAAATCAAGTGTTTTGTACTAAATTTGAAAGTAATGAATAATCAATTTTTCATGCTATAGATACGTATTCTGTCCCCAGAACATACGATATGTATCTAGTCACGATAGAAATAAGACCACAAGCACAAACAATGTAAGAGGATTATTTATTTTCAAGGGAATTGTAAGTGAATACATTTTAGCTGTGCTAGCGATATATTCAACTAAGATTGAAACCGGAGTAATACAAAACGGGTGAGTACCAAACATAAATCAAAATTACAATTTTGCCAAAAAAGGCCAAACACTCGTTTCTATTAAATAAATTTCATCAGTTAAGTTTAAATTTAAAGTGGACGTATAGTTCTACCGATGCATACAAGCACACGTTCAGAAACAAATCGAGACCATATCAAACCACAAGGACGAAAGGTAAGCTTTGGCACAAAAACACCAAAAAACACACATTTAACCAGATCAACGACAATACTCAGTAAGCGCCTCCTACCGTGGGAAAACAGACATATCGACAGCTTTGTATAAGTATCCTGGACATCCTGAATATTTATACCTATGTATCCGAGATTTTATACATAATTGCCCTGGTCTGGCATAAAATTTAAGAATTACTCACGTAAACAGTTTAGTCAAAATTAGATTACATGTATGTCAAAATATTAACACATGTACTTTCCAATAAAAATGTTCATGAAAATGTGTAATAGTTTTATTGTTTACAAAAATCAATATGTGAATATCTATATTTACTAATAATACTTTCATTAGATAAAAATCTCTAGTTGACAAAAAAGACAATTAAGAGATCACATGATCGACCATGGTCACAAAATGGCTGCTGAAAACAATGTGGCCATTTTGTCGTGTACATCACTGGACGTTGACCGCATAAAACAAGTGGTTTCTGGTTTAGGTATGTTTATATTTTATGAATGATTATAAAATTGCCCTTCCCTGAAATAAAATTGCGGGTGTGTGTTCTATGTTTTGTTCTCTGTTATTGTTCGTTAGTAAAATTCACACGTTTCTAATCATGTATATTACACTACATTGCCATATGCTATCTGCTTTCTCTTATGGAATTGATTCTGATTGAGTTTTTGCATTATTTTCTGTACCATCTATTTGGTTTTGCTGTTTTCATGGTTTGTGTAACTAAGATTTCAGATAAGGGCAATGAAACAGATAAATCAGATATTGAATTCATTTGAAAGTAACATTTTATATTTGGTAGTATATCATTCATTTTGTGTAGGTTATGGGATCCATAGATAACGATATGGTGTTGAATAAAAGTTTTCCCATTATGGTCCCCATGGACCAAATGTAGAGTCAAATAGTATTATCAGTTACATAACTCGAGTAGTACAAACTTCACACGTGTTTAGCTCATCTGAACTAATGCTCAAGTGATCTATAAATATTATACTACGATCGTGTGTCGTATTACTTTCCGCATATTTGACTTCTCTCACACGACTAAAGAGATGTTTAAACGAGTACTAAATGTCCTTGATTTTGTATTTTCGGACAGTTTGGATCATGGTTGGACAAAATAGGGCATATCTCTTTAAGAAGCACCAAAATCAGTCCATGAATTGAAAAATCTACAATCATGTATGATTCTAGTTTCTGTGTTTGTATAAATATAAAAAAATTTCAGATACCAAAGCATAAATCAATAGAATGTCCAGGACATAGATACAAATCCGGTAAAAATGGACAAACACGGACCTCTGGAAACCAAGAGGTGGGATCAGGTGCCATGGAGGAGTAAGCATCCTCTGTCGACCGGTCACACCGCCGTGAGTCCACAGTCAAGTCCAATGAAACACGTGAGGAGTGTATCCTCGTCACAATTGGTACAGACGTCGCAACAACGCCAACGAAAGGCAACTCAACATTTCACTTAGTGAAACAGAATAGTCCGCAAACAAAGACTATTATACCGACCGTAAAATTTGCGGAACGTTGACATTAAACGCGGTTTTCAATATCCCTGTGTCAATAAGTTGTCAGTGAGTAGTTTACCTCTGTATATGAAATCTTCATATGTTGTACACGCCCTGGCATTTGTGAAATATAAACTCCATATGCGGGTGACTGAGGGATATTACTACTTAAATGTGGAAAATTTACGATGGGAAAGCCGAAATCGTCGCGTTTGTCGTATAGCTTAGTTGCTAATTTCCCGTCTCTGTTTATATTAAGCAAAATGTCTAAGTATGAAGCGTGTGTGCCCGACTCCGCTGTATCTTTAATTTCTAGTTCGCTGGGATATATCGCATTGACATATGTATGAAAATTGTCATTATTAATTGACAAAACGTCGTCGATATATCTAAATGTCAAATTAAAAGACACCGCCAACTTTTTCTTCTTTTGATTCAGCAGTTTCTGTCTGCTTCGTATGAACAAAGGAACAATCAGCCAATAAAGGAGCACAATTGGTTCCCATAGGAATGCCGACAGTTTGTTGAAAGACCACGTCTCCGAACATTACAAACATATTGTCTATTAGAAATTCCAGCATGTTTTTTATATCAACTTCAGTGTATTTATGTGTAGAATCAGAGTGGTGTTTGACGAAATAAGTATCCTGATAGCAATCACTAGATATTTAAATTTTCGGGTACCACCTTTTAGTGAAAAAACAGTTGTCTATGATGCTGAAAAGTCTTTCTTTTAATTTTTTTATGTGGATTAGTAGTGTAAAGAGCAGAGAAGTTATAAGTTTTGATACTGTGAATTCGAGAAAAACTGTGTGCCTTCAAGTTTTCTAAAAGCTGTTTAGAATTTTTAAGTATCCACATCTGATTTACACCGCTTCTGGAATAAGCAACTCTACAGTATTGTTGAAGTTTCAGTCAGTTTTGATACGTAATTTACGTCGTTTTGTCATTCCCATTCATCTCTGTTCCATTCTTATTTCCTTCCCTATATTCCATATCATTCATGTATTTTACTAATCAGGCAAAGAAATGTTTCTGTGCGCGAATTTTACAAACTTTGGCATAGTCGTCGCAAACTTGTCAATGTTTCAACTCCTCCGATACTACTAAAGGGATTTTGATTTAACTTGGTACTCAATGTCCTCTACAATGTTTGTGGTTTTAATTTTTTTTTTTTTTTTTTTTTTTGGCAGATCGGTTCAGGGATAAATCAATAGTCGGGCAGAATAGGTTCAGTAGGGTACCCCTCTTTAAAAGTTTTCGTCTCCAAATTTGTTGTATGAAATGAGAAAACGATTTGCATTTGAGTGATATTATAGGGTATATGATTAAAGTTTCTCTTTTTGGAGAAATTAGATGATTCATTTTGATACGTTTTGACGTCTCTTCAAGTTTATCATTTTAACTCATCTTCTGTATGTTTTCTTTCAATTATCCGTGTCGTAATCAATATATCACTTCTCATTTGATGTGAATCTCACAATAATACAATAATAGCTTTCAGAGAAGAGCAATTTATATAAACTTATTCCCCGCAAATAAATATTACAAAACCAGAAGTAACCCAGCCTGAATGTCCGACAAGGTTACGCAATTTGAGTAGACCTACAAACTGTTCTGACAAAACTGAACGGAAATGGACAACTTGAAACGGGTTTGTTCAGAACTTTACTGTATGGCTGTATGTAATGTATGTAACTAATAGTCTAACGCGTCTAAACAGTCTTTGTGTTATTTAAGACAATACAAGGAGTACTATTAGAATTTTTGTTTCGAAAATATTTCATAACTAAAACACACACACACACACACACACACACACACACACACACACACACACACACACACACACACACACACACACACACACAGTCGTGTCGGAAAATCGCTGAGATAGTATTTCAAATATTGACAATCCTCTATAGAATATTAATATTAGATAATCACAAATCCGTTTTCACTTCGTTTGGAATACCGACAAGTGACGCACGCGGAGCTAGAATTGCCATACATTTATTGGACTCCGAAGATGCACAAAAATCGCTATAAACACCGATTCATTGCGGGGTCATCTAGGTGCTCCACCAAGCCTTTATTTAATTTACTCACCAAACTTCTTACACATATCAAACAAGGTCTTCAGAAGTACTGCACAACGGCCTACTCAAAAAGCGGAGTCAATCAGATGTGGATCCTAAAGAATTCAAAAGAATTATTAGTAAATTCTCCATATTTCAAACATATCACAACATCAAGTCTTTTGATTTTCCGACCCTTTACACAACAATTCTTCACCAGAAAGTCCAAAACAGATTAACATCTAGTATATAAAACTCCTTTGTATACAAAAATGGAAATCGCAGATGTAAATATTTAGTGTTAGGTCATGAAAAACCTTGTTTTGTTAAGGAACACTCTGATTTCAATAACAAGTTCACTGAAGACGATATCATGAAGATGCTGGTGTTTCTGGTATACGACTTCTTCGTGGTTTTTTGCGGGAAAGGATTTCCAACAAATTGTCGGCATTCCAATGGGTACTAATTTTGCCCCTCTCTTGGCTATCGTTTTGTATTCCTATGACGGGGATTTTATATAGTCTCTGCTCTCCAAAGGAAATAAACAGTTAGCATCTCGGTCTAATTTTAGATACAGGTATATCGACGGCGTGCTGTCTATAGATAATTCAGAATTACCTCAGCCAGATATATCCTGTTGAGCTTGAGATAAATGAGACGACAGAGAGTATGAATGTTTTATTCTGACGGCGAAACGACTCGCCAATAAAGGACTCACATCGTCATTAAAAACAAAGAAGTTTTATGACCGATACTGGGATCTTTTTTAACAATATGAAGCCCTCTCATGAACATAAGATAGTATTCTGGAGCACGGCCACAGACAGTGGCTCCCTTTCGCTAATCATATATAAAAGTAACTGATGACAATTTCACCGAACTTCACCTTTTCACTGAACTCGAGTGGCTCCCATGTAACATTTGCGACGGGTGTGGCATGCTAACAGGGGGCGTTGAATTCTTCTGGATATCTGGCCTTATCCCGTTTTGGGATGTTTTTAATGTTGAGACCATTAACATATCTAATTTGTCGTGTTCTAATGGACTTGAATTTCGATTATCCGTTAGAAGATAAACAGACCAAAGATATAAATCACTTATGCAAGGCATAAGATAATGTCATCAAAACTTAGTCAACATAGGTGAGTAAATAAGGCCGCGTGGTTAGAGCATCGTACACTATACCACGAAGTATCTTACTTCTTGACAGTGCAAGTTCGATCCCCACTTGAATCTAAACTGATTAATGTGAGAAGGTTCTGCAGATTACTTGTGAAAGACCGATGGTCTCTTCCCGGATTCACTGTAAAAACTGCCCGCTACCATATACCGGTGTTTTGGTATAGGAGAAAACCATGGTCATCTCGCACAAAACAATTGATTTCTTTAACAAAGGGTTGTAATAAAATATCGACTAAATTACTCAGTCTATGTGTTTGACAAGATGGTCCGGAGACGATAGGTCTGAATTTTAAGTCTGTTGGATTACGAATTTCCATATATCAGACTGGTGTATTTGAATTGCATTTTTTTACAATGGCTGATTTATGAATCTTTGGTAGTCCATAAAAATTAATTTAGACTTGCTATAGTCCACATAGCCAGTAAATAAGTATTTTATTATACAGAATTTGAAAGAAACTTGCTGCGTCTGAATGATTTTCTGTCAGGTTAGAAGCTGTATTGGGTGCAGTCTGTTGTGATTCTAATGTTGCATTCTTCAAGCTCTTCCTTTTTTATAAACATAATAAAACATTGATGACAGGATGAAAATTTATTGCATTATGAGTATGACAATAAAGAAACAACAAGTATCACATCTCAATGTAATGTTATTTTTAAAAGGAAACAATAATATAGAATTATTGCCCTTTACTTGGCTTGACATGCTATTGTCCACCTGAGAGGCGTTATGTCATCCGAGGGCTCTGCCCGAGGGTGACATAACACCTCGAGGGTGGGCAAATATTCATTTTAAACCAAAACAATGGTAATAATTGTTTTATGATACAGAAAAACAATAAAACATAAGTAACAAACTGAACAATTTGAATTTTATTATTATTATTTAAATTGCAGAAAAGCACACAGATGAATACTTCACTTGTAATAATTATCATTAAAATTAATGGTAACGTTGTTATCAGCATCACAAAGAGGCATATATTATCCATTGAATTAGTTAAATCACAAAATAAACTGATAAATTACTTGATTTCCATGTAAGGAAAACATTTAAGACAATATGGAAAAGATATTTGGATGAGTGCTTCGTTATATATATATATATATATATTCTGTATTATGTGTAAGGCTTATTATGGCATATATTTATTTACATGTACATCACTATTCGTATGTATTTCATAAATTTTAATTGATCTAAAGGATTTCATTGAAAATGCAAAAATACCTCGAAACACTGACCAAGCTGCGTTCGCTCTCAAGGTTTTGCTTTTAATAATATTTCATAATTATTGATTTTAATTTTATTAAGTTTATGTCTGTTTGTTCTCTGTATTTTCAGCTGTTCTTTTGATGTAACGATTGATTAATCGTTTATTTTATTTTTCTACTTCTTTGTAGTGCTAATATTTTAAAAACGTTATTTTGCTGGCGTCTGCAAGATACCAAAGCACGATTATGACGATTATATTTTTACAATCCGGATTCCTTTCTCCTGCCGCTTATACACAATCTTAACTTACGTGATCTTAGCACACCTTCTTTTCAGAAATGCATTTTACCTGTACGGTTTGAAATATTGATCGTTTTTTGGACTTTGTTTCAAAATTTGGTTGAAATTAAACTGATTCTGAGGTGTACCATACGCAGGACTTAGGTGAGGTTGCAATCTTTTATTACATTATTGTTATTCAGTCTTTAAAAAAGAAATAAACATGTAAAACAAACTTTGGAAATGACACAATTTTAATAAATTTTGTTTTGTGTAGATTTTATCAAAGGAACACTGTCGTTTTGCTTTTCGACTGAACTAAGTATAAATTAATTCATTGTTTATATTAAATTCAATGGAATCACTCCACGATATCACTGTAACATCATAGAACGTGGCGTAAAACAATAACTACCGAACTTACATACGGTTTAAATTGGACGACTAGATTTACTTAATTTCCAATGGAGAATATTCGAAATTACGTGCTTGATTGTATCCTTGAAGTTGATCACACGCGAGCGCCGGATCGATTATAATGTGTTTTATCACAAGGAACAAATTACATAATTCCCTTTAAATCAAAGGGGGGGGGTTTACACCTTCGTCAAGAAATTTTCATTTATTTTGAAATGTCACCAACTTTAGTGCCACAAACTTTTGACCTGTGCTATAGACTAACACCAATGCAGTTAAGTTTCTTTTACATTATTTTATATGAGTGACACGTGACCTCGGCTTTTAATATAATCCGAAAGACCCGTGGCTTTCTCTTGGTATGTCGAGCGTAGCGAGCGTATTGTCCCCTGAGACACCAATTTATATTGGTATCAAGTTCAACAATATACTTCCTATAGTCCGAATATTGAATTTGAAAGAAACTTGCTGTGTCTGAATGTTTTTCTATCAGGTTTGAGGCTGTACTGGGTGCAGTTTATTGTGATTCTGGTGTTGCATTCTTCGATCGATCTATCACTTTTTATAAACAAAATAAAACATTGATGACAGGCAGACGATTTATTGCATTATGAGTATGACAATAAAGAAAAAACAAGTATCACATCTCAATGTAATGTTATTTTTTAAAAGGAAACAATAATATAGAATTATTGCCATGTTTTCGGTTGACATACATATTTGTCTACCTGAGAGGCATTATGTCATCCG